>SKCR01027706.1:0-120196 GCA_019454045.1 Zanthoxylum bungeanum
GACAAACAAGATTTGAGGGTTATACGATCCATGTTTGGATTAATGCAAGCATAAGGTTCTTGGAACTGTCGTTTTGAAATAATCATAATGGTTTATGATTTGACTCAAAACGAAATAATTCTTGTGTATATAAGGAGGTTAGTGGGAGAGCGCACTGACAGTGAAATTCCCATAAAGCTATTGTTGAAAGCTTGGCTTTCAATAGAATTTCCCGTAGAATTCTAGGGAGTAACAACCTTTATTCAAGGAATAAAGATCTACTGGGATAGATTTGGAGTTGTTAACACTCTCTGGGAAATTGTACATTTAAAATGTACTTGATAGGGTGTCTCATACGCTTCGAGCATATGGAGTCACGATCAGGTTAATCCAAGTGATAGTCACTGGATTAAAGATTAAGAACGTCTGTTAGTATCTGAGAGAACTAAAGATGTTGTCTTAACCTATGGAGAATGAGAACTTGAAGTGACTGGGATCACTGCTGCAAGTTTCCAAACAGTTAAATACTGTGGTACTATAAAGTTTGAATAACGGGACAGTGAGCTGGAAATCTTCCAAGCAAGATAACTGTTGCCGAATAAACAACAAATACGGATTGTTGCTGCAGCTGAGGCAGCAAAAGAAGCTATTTGGATCGAAAATAAATCTAATTAGATTAGATATAGTTCTGTTAGCAGCTGAGCTAAGCGTCAGCACAGGCTAAGGAATTAAAGGTCTCATCGACGATCCAGATATATACTTCTATATCATCTGATTCGTTCGGATCATACATCGTGACGATGTGATGATCGTATAAATCGCGTCAAACGATGATCAAACAAATCCGCTGACGAAAACCTTTCCTCAGCAATTTGAGCGAACCGTACATAGTTCGGGTGTGGGACACTTGAGTGACTGGCTATGTGCCAAGTAGGAGATTGTTGGACAAAATGACCCATAGCGTCACTATTTGCGTAGATCATTGTGTTGTTGTAGCAAATTAACTATGTGACAAGGAAATTGCACTCTCATCATTTATGATTAGATCACCATAGATATATAAATGAAGAGAGGTCCCTATGATTAGTTCCTGGATTGAGAATGATATGAGACAGTATCAATCCCCGAATGATTAATCATTAAATATCCCTAGCCGGAGTATTATCGAGACTGGACATCGATAATGCGGAATAGGCTAGTATTGCATTTGTGTGCGTTGTGAGGGCACAACGGCATAGTTCTCATATATATAAGTATCGGATACTTATGCAGTGCGATAGGAGGTCGTGTTTCACCGATGGTACGGGAACAGCTTCGCTCTGGATAGACCCCTCGGAATCCCATTGGTATTATGACTATGTGTCTATGGGAGGCCGAAATCAAGGTAGGTGTGTAAAGTCTTAACCTGAGACTTACATCGCTAATACTTACGATAATCGATAGACTTTGGTCTTGGTGGTACAGGGCTTTAACCGGTTCTGCGTACACCACTTCTGGGTTTATCAGAGAGTCGTAGTGTATTGGATGTGATGTCGAGACGGAAGTATCACTTCAGTCATAGTGGAGATGATGTCACGCAGGATAAGGTACTAGTGCTCTGAGTGTTGCGCAACCAATCGGGATATTGTGACCAGGTCATGAATATCCGATTATAGAGACTATGTTACCAGACATCCGATATGTGCTTCGGACGGGGTAGACACTGTTCCAGCCCCAGCCCTAGCACGTGACTATCCGATACTGGACCGATATACACAATACAATGGTATACTACGCTTGATACAGATCTTATTATTCTTATAAGAATATGTCCGGAGAATTGGGAAGACTTGGTGCTTTGCTAGGAGTCGACCTTGTCTCGTAAATCGGTAGAACGTAGTACTTGGTACGTACGTGATTCGGATACTCCGACGACCGTATTTACTGCCAACCTATCCGGGGATCTCATGGGTCGCTTCCCGATAATCCACCGATGACGCATAACTCGTACTCTTGAATAATCTGGGATTATATAAAAGAGAGAGAAAATTAATCTAGGATTAATTACGGAGATATTTTATCTAGGATAAAATATCGTCTAGAGAGAGATAACGATTAATTTGGAATTAATCGGCAAATTAATATATTCGATATATTAAACGAAATTAGATTTCGACGCGGAATTAAAATTAGATTTTAATTCGGGCGAACGAATTAATTCGTTAGCGACGTGAATAGTAAATTCGCTATGCGTAATCATTTAATTACGACGCGACGGAAAATTCGCTAATTGAGAATTAGCGAACCCGAGCCCGAGTGAGATTGCGAGTGCATTCGTATTTCGAATTCGAGTGCGGCGACGCAAGTCACATCAAGCGTCAAATCAATCAGTCGCATCAAGCGTCAAATCACTTGTCACTTTGAGTGATGTGACTTGACAACATGTCACTTTATTAAAGTGATTTGATGTGAATGGTGATGGACTTGACATAAAGTGTAAAAGCTTTTGGAGGGAAAACTTTATGGATTTGGCTCCAATATTCATTTGATTTATTTAATAAAGTTAAATGAAAAATTGATTATCTATTTTTGGAAAATATATATAATCAATTTTGCTTTACATTTTATTAAGTTAACACACTTTCTCTCTCTCATTTTCTCTCTACACATTCACGCCCAAATGGGCAAATTGTTCACTGGTTTTCATCATCAAAACCGTGAGCAATAGGGAAGCTTGGAGTGGGATTTTGTGGCAAAATCTCAAGTGCTAGCACACTTACGAGACTTGCGAAGGTGGTAGGGAGGTTCACCCATGAGGTGGGACTCATCCGACGGAGTTTGGAGCTTCGAAATGAGACCCAAATTAGCTCAAACCAGTGAGCAAATCTGCACAGTGGCGTGAGCAAGGCAGTGGCTATTTGGCCTTGATTCGTCTCCAAATCGACTCAACCGATCGATGTGAGTATTCCGCTACCTCTGTTGGTGTGTTCACACATGTATTTCATGTCTTGTTTGATCTTGGGACCTAGATAATTACCATCAAAACTATCATGCTCCCACTAACTTTCTTATAAATACATGGTTCTTCCTCGTTCATGATGAATTCAGATAATCTAATTATCTCATCAAAACGACGATTCCAGCTTCAGGATGCCTGTTTAAGTCCATAAATAGACTTTTAGAGCTTAAAAAACAAGTTTGAAGTCTCACTGGATACGAAACCCTCTGGTTGTTCCATATAGATATCCTCCTCAATGAATCCATTTAGGAAAGCGATTTTCACATTCATCTGCCATATCTCATAGTCGTGATTTGCAACAATGGCTAAAAGAATCCTAATGGATTTTAGCATTACTACTGGTGAAATAGTTTCCTCATAGTCAATCTCAGGACGTTGAGTGTAACCTTTTGCTACCAGTCGGGCATTAAAGGTTTCCACCTTTCCATCGTGCCCTCGCTTCCTTTTGTAAATCCATTTACAACATATATGTTTAACTCCTTCAGAAAGTTCAACTAAGTCCCAAACTTGATTGTCATGCATTAAATCCATTTCGGACTTCATGGCTTCCCGCCATTTTCCCGAATTAATATCCAATATCGCATTTTTATACATAGTCGGATCTGTTTCCTCCAAGAGGAGAACATCAAGGCTTATATCAAATGTTAAAAATAGTCTTTCAGAAGGCCTTGATATTCTATTCGACTTACATAGATCATGTGTTGTAGATCATTCTCCTATTTGGATCTCTGGTTTCATCTCAGGTTCGTTACTGTTGGGATCAAACTCATCAAGTTCAATCTTTCTACAACTCTCACTATTTCTGTAAAAATTCCTTTTCAAGAAAAGTGGTAAAGTGAACAATAAATACATTTCGTTGTTCAGAATCATAGAATTGATATCCCAAAGAGTTTTGAGGATATCCAACGAACCTATATTTATACCCTCTGGGTGCTAGTTTATCCCGCTGTGCAACTCTGATGTATACATGACAATCCCAAATCTTTAAATGTCTAAGACTTGGATTTCTACTGAACCATATCTGATATGGGGTCGTAGAAACAGCTTTTGATGGAACTCTATTAAGTATGTGGGCAACAGTAAGTAAAGCATAACCCCAAAGGTAATAAAGAAGATCTGTATAGCTCATCATTGTTCGCACCATATCCAATAAAGTACGATTTATATGCTCAGACACTCCATTATGTTGAGGTGTTCCTGATGGGCTATATTGGGCAAGAATTCAATTCTCCCTTAAATAATTTCTGAATTTTTCACTCATGTATTCACCATCTCGATCTGATCTACGAAATTTGATGAATTTACTGGCTTATTTTTCTACTTCGTTTAAGAATATTTTGAACTTGTCAAATGTTTTCGACTTATGTTTCATCAGATATACATATCCATATCCAGACTTATCATCCATGAAAGTCACGAAGTATGTTGAACCATCATGAGTGGCATGATTTAATGGACTACACACATCGCTGTGTATTAGTTCCAATAAATCTCCAGCACGGTGTCCAACACCAAGAAAATGGGCCTTTGTCATCTTTCCTTGGATACATGACTCACAATCGGGTAAGGATCTAAGGTAAGATTTTCAATCAAACCATCATTTACCAATTTTGATAGACGTCTAACACCTATGTGGCCCAATCTCATATACCATAATTCAGTATTATTTAATTCAGATTTCCTACTTGTATTTTCCTCTACATTAAAGACATCTCTATATGTTTCCAAAACATAACGACCGTTTGATAAAGAACATTCACATTTCAATAAATTATCTTTATCATATAAACATAAAGTTTCATTCTTAAATGTTTATTTTATAACCCTCTTTATCTAATATTGGTAGTGATATTATTTGTCTGATAAGTGAGGGTACATATAACAGTCATGTAAATCTAATTTACAACCATTGGGGAGATCTAGAACAACTGTTCCTATGGCTTTGACATCCAATGTCCCGCCATTGCCAACTATAAGCTGGATCTCCCCTTTATTCAGCCTTCTTTTTACCCTCATTACCTGCAGGGAGTTGCAAATATGAGTAAGACTGCCAATATCTAACACCCATCCACTATTTGCATCTAAGGCTAATAAGATGTCAATAATTGGAAAAATACAAAGTGTACATGAGGGTCCTGCTTTTCCTTTCAGCTTTGGACAATCATTCTTCCAATATCCAGACTTCTTGCATTGTAGACATTGGTCACGAGCTACTAGCGGTTTAGCACTTTTGCGCTTCTTGGAGTTATTCATTGATATCTTCTTCTTCCCCATTTTGATTTTCTTTGACTTCCCAGAAGTCTTCGAAGAGCCAGCTCCACCATGGAGGTACAAAGTGGGGTTGCCTTTTCTCATATCATGCTCCGCCGTGCGTAATATGTTATGAAGTTCTTCATAACTGGCTTGTATCGAGTGCATATGGAAGTTTAATACAAAGCCAGTATAAGATCCAGGCAAAGAAGATAAAATCAAATTACGGCCTGGCCATTCATCAATCACAATGCCCTGTCGTTCCAGATATTGAATCTGGTCGATCATGTTCAAAATATGAATGCTGACAGCTCCTTCATCCTTGAGTTCAGCACGGAACAATTCCTTAGACCTCCAATAAATTTTGATCTCTTGATTTTCTTCGAACAACTCATTGAGTGTTCACATAATGATCCAAGCATCTGGTACCTCTATATAATGTCTCAGTAAATCTGAAACCATCGATCCCAAGATGTAGGATTTTACCTTTCGGTCATCATATTTCCATCTATTAAAAATTTCTCGCTCTTTTGGGTGGAGTCAGGATCGATTTCAACAGGCAGTGGATTGATAGTGACATAAGTCAATTTTTCAAACTCCAAGACAAGGCGTATGTTCATTTCCTATTCAAAATAGTTCTCGGCTCCTTTTAGCTTATTGGTATTCAAAAGTTTCATCAAAGGATTAGTGGCAGCCATCTACAAGACAACATTTTTAAACAGTAGCAGAATATTTTTCATTTAAAAAATAATAACACTAATTGATTATGGAATTTTAAATCTATTAGTGCCATCCCACTATTTTATGTAATTCCATAATCTCCCTTAACGAAAAAATATGAATTTGACTATCAAAATCCCATAGCGGGAAGTGGATCTCATGACATTTACTTCAACCTCACACTATCGATGATTTTGGCCTTTATAAACTCATTAGGTAGACCTTCAAGGTCAATCATATTCATGTGACTCCTAGTTTAGACCTGAACTGTTTCTTATCCTCACACTATCGACGATCTTCGATTAATACGTATTTCAGGTGTATATTTGTCAATGTGCACTAATGAGCTTCGTATGACCCTCACAATAATGACGGTATTGGATGATTATATTAACTCATGCTACGGGTAGCAGCATGTACAACACATACACACATAATTTTTTTTAAAAAATTTTTAAAACCTTAAACACTTTTAAAATCACCCAAAATAATTTTAATTTCAAAACCAACCACAACACATGTTATTATATATATATATATAAATTATATATATATATATAATATATATATATATATAAAAATTATATATATATATATATATAATTATATATATATATAATATATATAATATATATGCATTTCTTTGAATCAAATATCAACCCAAAATAGAATCCGTAATGAAATGACTCATGAACAATTCTAGGTCACCCAACGGTGGTCAATTGATTCTAGAATGGTAGCCATAGCTCTAAGCATTAATCTAGAGTTCCAAACTCTAATTTTATATTTATGTCTAACATAAATATTTTGACCTAATTACCAAAGATATTGTGTTTATACTTCTAAAGCATCCTAACACAATTTATTAGCCTTATTTCAATATTAAGCTATGTAATTATGCATCCAATACATAAAAGAACATAACTTAAAAGAAGTTCAAACTTACCTAATAAGTTTGATGCAAAGATCCAATCTCATTCTCTTGTCGAAATGGTAGGAGAACCTCCAAGGTTTGCAAGGTTCACTCCAATATCTAATCTTGATTCCAATGTTAGCAAGCTTCAATCCAAGATCCAATCTTGATTTCTCCTAGATGAAATGTTGTAGAGACCGCACAAGCTTCTCTAAATACTTCTCTAACTTAGGCTAATTTCTCTAAGAATTTGCTTGTACTTAGCTTTCTCAAGATTTTTCTTTTCTTAATTAAAATCTTCCTAAAGCTTGCTATTTACAGTAAAATTTAGGAAATTTTTAATTAATAAAAATTATAATAAACTTTTATGTGGGCTTAATCTAATTTATCCAAATATGTATAATTATATGTGACTAATCTCCATTGTCTCCCACTTTAATTTAATCTAATTAAATCAAGCCAATGATTAGGAAATGGATTAGTTAAATGTTTGCCACTTTGATTTAATCCAATTAAATCAAGCCAAAACCACCTATTATTACATACTTACAATTACATAATATCCTCAAATGGTAGAGATAATTATGATTTTACAATTAAGCCCTTGTGTAATTATTGAATTGATTCAATTAATCCAATTAGGTTAAAGTAAATAACCAATGTTATCCAATAACACTTGATTATCTTAGTTGATAATTATAATATCGAATATTATGTTTTATCAAAATTAACCGGCTACCTAAGTGCTTAACGAGTACACTTCATATTAGGAATCTCTAAGTTCAGACACATTCGTCAAATAAGCCTAGCTAATATGTACGCTATTCGGCCACCTCCGAATTCGTGAAGAACACGAACGACCTTTCTGAACTATATAAGTCGAGGTCATCACACATGTTTAACAACCCCATCATCGTAGGCTATCCGAGTTGTGCTCAAGAAACATAGAATATACTGTCAAGTTACCGAGGTGCACATCTCATGTCGACATGTCCATGATTCTTCATAACTGATGTGATCCACCCTAGGTGATCGACTTTGCCCAAAGCTTTAAGAATCGTGACTTTACTCACATGGATACCTAAACCCCTTATGATACACATACGGGCCGACGGATCCTATCTTGCTTTGCACTTGATTACTGAGTGCATCGGTCTACACCCAACGAACATCTAGAGGCTAGACCATGAAAGGTTTCTGACATACATGGCATCAAAGTATGGAAGATCTCACACAAAATCAATGTTATCCTATAATCAAAGGATTACATATGCTACTCGACTCGATGAGATTCCTATTGACGGTGGTGTGTACTTTCAATTATTAGGAATCACATGTGAGTTATTCAGTATTCGGTCCAACCAATACCCACACGTCTATATGAGTTTCCAAAACTAATGGTACATCGGGTTAAACCATTGGAACTCCAATTCCAACAACGACATGTGCTAGTCTTCTAGGTTATAGGAATTCGACAGTATTCCAAAATCAACAACTAGGAATATTTACTTTAAGAATAGTTTATAATAGTAATACCTATCCCAATGTCGGACCACCTAGTATCCAATATTACTACAAGACTATTCTAAGGTCGATGTCATTCTTAGCATATCTTTACATCAATCTAATACGCATAATGAAAATACCATTAATAAGGTATGAAATGAAAACATAGTTATTTTATTAATAAATAATAAAATGTACAATTCAGATTGGCACTCCAAGCACCAACTGCAACACCTCTGACTTGTTGGAACTAGTACATTCTGATGTATGTGGTCCTATAAGTCTTGCTGCTCACAGTGGCTATTCATACTTCGTTACCTTCAACGATGATTTGTCACGGTATGATTATGTTTATTCGATGAAACATAAATCAGAAGCTTTGAAAGGTTCAAAGAGTTCCGAAACGAAGTGGAAAAATAGACTGGAAAATTCATCAAATGCATATGATTGGATCGAGGATCAAGATGGTGAATATATTAGCGGTGAGTTCACTGATTATTTAAAAGAGATTTAGATTCTCACTCAATATACTCCTCTAAGTACTCCACAGCACAATGAAGTGTCTGAAAGAGAAATCGAACTTTAATGGATATGATTCGCCCTATGTTGAGCTATACAGATCTACATTATTACCTGTGGGGCTATACGTTCCTTACTGTAGTTTATCTTTTGAACATAGTTCCTTCTAAAGTTGGTCATACGACTCCATATCGGATATGGACTGGTAGGAAATTGAACCTTAATTATATTAGAGTTTGAGGTTGTCCTGCGTATCTCAGAATGGCACAGTAGAATAAGTTTTTACCTCGAGGGCAAAATTTTAGGTTTGTTGGGTATCCTTCCAATACGAAAAGATATTTATTCTATGATTCTGAGCATCTCAATGTGTTTGTGACTCGCTTCGCCAAATTTCTATAAGTAGAATTTTTAGCTGAAAGAGGTGATTATAGACATGTTGAATTCTTCAAGTTCAACTTGTAATTGACGAACCACAAGAGGAGCACGAGGTTTAAGAAGGTGAATGATATTTAATGCACACACTTCGTAGGTCGAGTATGGTTAAAAAACCTCTTGAACACTTTTCTTTTATACACAACAATAGTCTTGATATGCTTTATAGAATAGACTGACCCGAGGACTTACAAAGAAATGATGTTAGACATCGATTCCGTAAAATAGAAAGAAGCCATGAAATCAGAGGTAGACTCCATGCATTAGAATCAAGTATGAGACTTAGTTCCTCTTCCAAAATGAATCATACATGTCGGTTGTAAATGAGTTTACAAGAGGAATCGAGGGCCTGATGGAAAGGTTGAAACCTTCAAGGCCCGGCTGGTTGCGAAAGGTTACACACAACGGCATGATATCGACTATGATGAAACATTTTCACCAGTTACGGTACTTAAGTATATTAGGATTTTATTGGCTATAGCTCTCTACCACGACTACGAGATTTGGCAGATGGATGTCAAAACGATATTTTTGAATGGATTTATGGAACAACCATAGGGTTTTGCATCCACCCAAGACTTAAGTATGGTTTGTAAGCTTAAAAAGTCCATTTATGGACTTAAACAAGCTTCACGGAGTTGAAATATTCGATTCGAGGAGGTTATCATGTTGTCTGGTCTCCTCAACAATACATAAGAATCTTGTATTTATAAAAAGGTCAGTGGGAGTATGGTAGTATTTTTAGTACTCTATGTGGATGACATCTTGATCATTGGGAATGATTTCAGGATGATATAGTACTTGAAAGTTTATCTCTGTAAAAACTTCTCCATGAAAGACCTGGGTAAAGTTTCTTATGTCTTGGACATAAAACTCTATAGAGATAGAGAGAATAAGCTAATTGGACTGTCTCAAGCCACATACATAGATAAGATCTACAAAAGATATAATTTAGTAACTTTCAGATAATCAATATAGCTTTCGATATGGTATACATCTTTCAAATAAGATTTGTCCGCAAACTGAGGATGAGAAGATTAGAATGTCTAATCAACCTTATGATTCATGTTTGGGAAGCATCATGTATACCATGAATGGCATCATATATGCCATGTTATATTCGCGACCTTTCGATATGGTATACTCGGTTAGTGTAATTAGTAGATATCAGTCGAATCCGGGTAAACATATCCTAAAGTATCTTAAGGATACTGAGGATAAGTTCTTCATTTATGGAGAAGAAAAATTACAAGTTAATGGGTATACAGATTCAGATTTTCAATCAGATCCGGATGATAGAAAATCTACATCGAGATTCGTATTTACCCTTAACGATGATACAGTCAGTTGGAAAAGTTCCAAATAGGGATCGACAATTGATTCCACCACTGAGGCAGAATATATTACAGCATCTAAGGCTGCAAAAGAAGCAGTTTGGATTAAAAACTTTATCACAGAATTGAGAGTTTTCCCAAGCATTGAGAATCTGATTCCTCTGTATTGTGATAATACCGGAGCTGTTGCACAAGCAAAGGAACCCAGGACACATCAAAAGTCAAAGCATATGGAACGAAAGTACCATATAATTCGAGAGACTGTGTCACGTGGAGACATTGTCGTATGCAAGATACAAGGTGAGGACAACGTAGCAGATCCGCTTACCAAGGCTATTCCTCATAAGTTATTTGATAAACATGCAGAGGCGATGGGTATGAGATACAATCGATTTTGGCACTAGAGTAAGTGAGAGAAATTATTGGAATTGGTAATCGCCGTGTCAATTTCTCATGTATTTTTCCTGTAAATACGTGTATGAACAATATTTTTTTATAAATGAAATATGCATTTTCTTCGATATACTGTCTTTTAAATGGTAAAGACGTATAAGACCTACGAATGATTAAGTTATACCATAATTACAAAAGCGTCGCAATTGACATTGAGATAAATTATAACAGTATCATTCTTGAACTGTTCCTAATCAAGGTTCACATTCTTGGTTGGTAAGTAAATCCGGGAGACCGGTACATGTCGTATAATAAAATATTAGATTCTAGTGGTTTATCTCAGTGAGCCACGGGTCTAGGGAGATTCATATAGATATATAGGTGTTTATAGCGGAGGAACATTGAACGACTCACGGAAGATTCCTAATAGATGGTACGCTTGCGTCAATAGGAATCTTTTAGATTTGAGTAGCATAATGATCCTTAGACTTGAGATACCATAGTGGATATATGAGTTATCCTTCACACTTTGATAGCAGTCACGTCTTCGACCTTTTTAGGTTAGATCTCTGCATATTCATTAGTTGTGGACAAATGTTCATGATATCTGATGATGTATCCAGAGAGGAACCATAAGCCATGCATATAGGATTAGGTGTCCACTTCATGAGATTGTGATTTGTCAAATCCATGGCCATGATCACTCAAAAGTAAGTTCTGAGTGTTATTGAGAAATCGCAGATCTATACGTTAACGAGATTATACCTTATGAGATTTGACGATTATATCTACGTTTCTGGTGTTTATCTGGATGCCTATGACAGAAGGATTTTACGTATGCGGAGATCTCGACTTGTATAGTTCAGCAAGAATATCTGTGGTCGTCATGATTTACGAGTGGGTGAATTATAGACACGAAATTAGATTATGTTACAGATATTCCTGAACTTAGAGAGTCTCACATAATTGAAAATACTCATAGAACACTAGTTCAACTTATTACGAATGATATTGATTATTCAGATATTGTTTAATGGTTAAATGAAAATTACACATGCAGATTTTTTTTGGTAATTTCCTAAATTATTGTGTATATGTTTAGATGCATAATTTTGATTAGATGTACATTAATTAATTATCAAATGAATTTGTTACACATATAATCCATGGATGTATTTTATCATTTAGTGTGAATGTAGAAATGCATAATATATTTCAATTAAATGAATCAGTTAATTAATTTATTTATTAATTGTATATATTTTTTTTATATGTAAGTGTATGTCATTTGGTTATGACATGTGTTATATTTTAAATGGATACATGTGGCTTATGTTTTGTATTAGTGGGATTATGTATTTTGTCTTTTTAAAAATAAAATAATTTTCCCTTGGTACCACTCCCCATTTTTTTTGCCACCCTTACTATTTAAGTTGGGGTTGTTCATTTTCTTCTTTAAATAAACCAAAAGCTTAAATAGTAAACTCTTAGAAAGAGAAAGAAATTGGGGAAAATCGAAGAGCTTAAGCTTGAAGAAATTGAATTTAAGATAAGTTTCCATAATTCTTATATTAGGAAATTGTTTCCCTTTGCTTATTTTGAATACAAAAGATGTATTTTGATTTTTCCCTCTCTTGAATATGAGTTCTATTTGTTAGAAGTTTGTTGGAAAGAAAGCATGCATGTGTAGTGAATCTTTTAAGCTTAACAAGTGTTATTGTAGTTTAATTTGGTTAAAGAATTAACAAGTTGTCATTTTAGAGTTTTTGTACCACTCTTTGAAAACCTATAATTGTTCTTGAGTGTTTTTAATTGTGGTGAGACTCTTGTGTTGTTGGAAAGTTTGGATTAAAGCTTAATTGGAAGTTAATTTTAGTCTTATTTGATTAATTATATTTTAGGGTTTATGTCTAATTCTAAAATTGGGGCTTTTCATTTCATATATGTAATTAAATATATAAAATGTATTCTAATTATTTTGGTAGTGTTTTAGAAACACTTAAATGTGTAATTGACACTCTAGGATTAAAATGAGCAAAATGCAAAAGTATGCATTATTAGGTAAAATTCGGCCAAGGGGTAATTTGGGCATTTCTAAATTTATTTTTGGGATTCAATATTAAAATAAATAATTTATTTTAATAATTTAAAGAAAAATTTTTGAAATTGGAAAAATTCGATTTTTCACGCTCCGCTGCAATATCAAACAAAACCGTAATTATGCCACACCTAAAATTTTGAAGAAAAAAATGAAAGTATATCCGGAACTAAAAAAAGAAAATTTTTGGCAACAATACAAAAAAAAAAAAAAAAAAATTTATATATATATATATCAAGGAGAAAAAAAATTAAAAAAAAAATATCCTGGAGGCTGGAGGGGTGTCTGCTCATCAGCGATATCAAGGAGATGATCATTGGAAATGACTATTAATGTATCAACATTCTTTATTAACTTCTCAATGGATTAGCCTCTAATGCTTGCATGCAAACATGAGACATAAAACACATCCAATTTGATCAGCATTCACTTTTCCAGAATTAGAAAAAGAATCTCAAAGAGCTAATTTGTAATTAATGTCTCATAATACAACAGTTGTAGAATTTGACCACAAAAGTTATAAGATTATATTCAGAACAAACAACTAAGCTATTTCTCGTGAGATCAAATATAAACCAAAATGACACACACCTGAATAAGTTGTTTGTTCTGAATATAAACCAAAACCCACCAATCATGAATTGGCTGGGGCTTTATGGATTTGTTGGTAATGGTATGAAACGTCACACATCTCACTTACGTTATCAGAAGATGACTCTTAGGATCGGTTTGGTTGGGGGGTTTTTGGAGGGGAGTGGAGGGGAGAGATTATTTTAAATTATGATTGTTTGGTTCAATTTTTGGAGAGGAGAGGAGGGGAGGGGAGTAAAATCTCTCCTAAGTCAATTTTTGCTCCCTTCCAAAAGTGGGGGGGTTTTGGAGGGGAGAGAAAGTGAGCAATTAAATATTAAATGCATTGACTAAATTATCCATACTTATACATTAAAATCCAAAATTATCTTAATTACAAATCTCTCTTATATTTGCTTTACCATTCAATTCTTTTATTCTCTTATCTTATATTTGTTTTAATTTATTTTTAATAACACGTATTATGTAGGGCTTTTAATTTTAATTTTATTATATGTTTAATTCAAAGATAATATAAGCCTATATTGTTTTAATTTTATTTATAAAATACTATAAGGATAAAATAGTAAATTAGTTTTAAAATCTATCTTCTCTCTTCTTTAACCAAACATATATTTAATTAAAAACTCTCTCCTCCCCTCCTTTGAACCTAACATATATTTAATTAAAATCTCTCCCCTCACCTTCCCTCATCTCCATTAAAATCCCTCCCCTCCCCTCCGTTGAACCAAACAGACCCTTGGGTTTAAACCATTAGAATTCAAAAAGCCACCGCTTTGTGTGTAATAATGGTCTGAAGCGTTTCTCAACTCCCCAAGTCATAAATGACCATAATCAATGGAAATTCAACAAGCTTTTGCCATATGTTACCAATAATTAATTGGATTCCCATAATTTGCGGGGAGAGCTTGCAGAGTCGGAAATTAAGGACAGAGTTTATATTACAAGCGTATTAATATTGTAGTATAAACTGAACATATTATGCCATATTAAATCTGTCATTATAATCAATGTTTTCCTCAAATTAAGGACAGCATTCCAGGGATTCGAGTGCCTCTTCGATAAATAGATAGATAATAATTGCCTTATCAGCCTTTACCTTTCGAAAGCAGAAATAGAGAGAATTTTGTGCTTCAAAAGCAAATTTTTTATATCTGAGATATGACTAATTATATCAAATACAATACACAAGTGCACCAGAAACAAGTTCTTAACAATGTGGTGAGGAACTACAGGAATTTACATAATCTGCAAGTACAATAGCTCTTGCTGATGGACTGTTGAAGAATACACCAAACAGTCTCACAGGCCACAGCAGCATTATTACATTTCCAGACCACAGAATCTACTTCACCGAGTATGGATGGAGGAAAACGTTGTTAGGACATTGCTCATTTATGTTGATCGAGATGTAGTTATCCCACAGTTAGGAAGATCTTTCCTCCATGGATGCGCATCCGAGGATGGAGCCACAAGACAACCTACACATGGGTCTCGTTTCTTTCCATCTCAATGGGATATCTGAAGGGTCACAAACCCTTGCCAGATTCAACCTCCTAATGTCAAACCTCCCACCTCCTAATCCATCCCACCTGAGAGCTGTCCCTCCAAGAACATACAACTTGTTTTTTAGGGCAGCAAAACCATAACCAAAAGTCTCCAGTGGTCGGGAGTGGTCAGGAAGAATGACTGAAGGAACTGAACCAACATTGTACCACTCTCCTACTTCAGAATCCCTGGTTTTAATGAAGTTCTCACCCCAGTCTACAACAGTATATACTCGACCATCCCCCATCACTTGAACGGCAAATTGCATTGCTCTCGAGAAAGGCCAGGTTTCCTCTACTGTGCACCATGTGCTATTTGATGGATCAAAAACCTCAGATGCATTCTGGTCCACCAAGCCAACATGGTCACCAATAACATGAAATTTGCCTTTATATGACAAGCCTAAACAGTCCATCTGCGGGTAGCGCAATGGTGACAGTTCTTCCCATCTGTGACTTCTACCATGTTAGAACTAAGAAAACGAAACTTCTGAAGTAAACAATGAAAAGATATTAAACATGCATATCTATTTATTGTTACCAATCAACTGTGTAATTATAGAGCAAAAACAACATTAAGACAAACAACATTGCATGCCAGCTGAGTTAAATAACATACTTCTACACCTACAAATAGTTAAAAGGTTCGGTGTGGCCATAGCTACAAATCCTGGATTCTCAAAAGGCATAGATTCTAGGGGCCGCTACTGAAAACCTTTTTTTAGACTGTGTACCCAACATTCCTATACCAAAAAAAAAAATACACCTTTTACGCGTAAGATAGGTCTTTGCTAAAAATCTCCATTTCCAAATTAAAAAAAATCACCGGCAAAATATTAAACAGCAGAAAAATCTGAATGTGCTCACATAGATTAAGCAGGCAAGAACATAATGGCATTGGAAGACACTCTGCCAAGAAAACTGAAAAAGTTCCTTGTTTGCAGTAGAAAATTAAAAGTATATCACTCCTCCCTTTAAGGTGGTAACATAATGTTGAAAACCAATGAAATGTTGGATTATACCCAATAACTTAATAGTCAACTAGAGAAAAAGGAGAAAATAATTTGATTTGAAAACAATTAACCAAAGAGGCATTTATTAGAGGTAAAGAAACTAATAAATAGAACCAAGAAGTAGATATCCCACAAGGGTAATCTCGAAGTTCAACAAGTAAATTACTAAGTTCATAAATATTGAACCTCATACTATGAAGTAACAGATTAGTAATAGAAGAAACCTACATAAGACCAAAGAAAAACTTGTATTTAACAGGTTAAGCAAATATTTGAGGACATAAAAAAAAAAAAAATCCCAGTGGTTAGATGCGATCACATATCATAAAGAATCAGGAAAATTTCCTCAAGATGCAATGTTATTATTTAAGTCATTCCGTCAAATTCCCTTAAAATCTATTAGAAAAATCATTTGTTATTCAATTACCTCATTTTCACGGAGAGAAGAATATAAACCTATAGAATAGTAATAGTTAATTGAAATAAATTCAATAATATTAATTACTTCTGGAGACAGAGCTTAAGGGATCCAAACCCAAGATAAGTTAAATAACTATATCACAGTTGTAAGTAGATTCATACTTGTTGGTAACTGGATCATAAACCTCCGCAAGAGCAAGCCCCCTGGTACATGACAAGTTGCGTCCCCCAGCAACATAAACCTTGCCATTGATAACACTGCAGGCAAAGTGAGATCGTGGTGTTCGCATGCTAGCTACACTGGTCCACTCTTTCTTGAATGGATCAAACTTCCAGACTTCATTAGTTACGATCGGCTTTAGATGGGAAAGAGAAGAATCCTGGGGTGCATAGGCCCCTCCAATCACCAAGAAACTATTAGAAACACAAACACATGAAAACCCAGAATGCTGCCAATCATGATGGTCAGTCAAAATCATAGGAAGTGGATGCCATCTATCCGCTTCAGGATCATAGGCAATCCACTGGTTGTTAGAGCGTTCAGTGAGAACAAACAACCAGTTGCCAGTCCATCCATGCTTAGCTTTATAAGTTGCATACTCAGAGCTGCAAATCAAATCCCTCCACCTCTTGGAGACAGTTTGAAGTATTCCATAGAATCCATGGGACACCTTGGCCAAACACCTAAAAGCCAAATCATCTGGCAAACCTGGGATAAGAGGTTGTTGCAAAGATTCCCTAAACACGAAAAACTATGCATTTAGAAATTAAATAAAAGGAAACTAAAGTTGATAAATTTAACACAGACCCTTAATTGGGCAACATATTTGATGAATGATTTGTTACAAAAGGCACATTTTTTGAGGACATGGATGCATAGATTTGGGTTACATACAGACATGGGTAAACAGAGATTCAAGCATTCGAAATTTATAAATCAAATTGACGAAATCTAAGATGTAGAGGAACAATCCAACAGATTACAGAGGAAAAATTGAAAATCAAGTGATGACTTACATAAAATCAAGAGGAAATGATTCTGATGCAGAAGCAACCAGCAAGAAACTTCTCGTTGCCGATAGCTGATCAAATCTTGGGGAAAGGATAAGGGGCTGAGAGTGAGCACTGTAAAAATGAAATGATTGCCACGGACGGCACCGTTTTAGTTTAAGGAAATTTATAAAATGACCTTGTAACTTCTTTAATTTACAGATACGACCATAATCCAAAATTTCTTACATTAGTAACCAAACATATGAGTTTTGGACCAAAGTAATCCTATAATTTTGTCCTACACAAAAATCCTCTCTCCGTTCAATCGACTCACTACGCACTCTCCATTTCTCTTATCAACTCTCTCACATGTATCAAAATTTCTTATTTTTATCAATCATTGAAGACATAGTCATCATAAATATTAGAGACAGTGGGTTTTGAACAAAGAGAAGTGATACGCATATATACATTTATCCCGAAAATAACTACACCGCTCTCATTGTAGTTACCGTGATCGCTACAGTGATCACTGTAGCTACAGTGATAGAGAGATGTAATTATTTTCGGGATAAGTGTACGTGTGTCTATCATTTTTGTTGAACAAAATATTATTATTATTTTATTCATTTATTACAATGTGAGTACATAAAATGCTTACTCTAAGCTAATAAATCAAAAAAAAAAAAATCAGTTGAAATCTAACGAAAATGACTAAATCCCAATTTTAAAATAAAACTCATAAAAATGGGTGATAGTGGACAACAATGTAGCATTTTGTTCTCACAAACAATAGGCATATCGCTTACAGATAGACTGATATCACCCCCGACGACAGTGTATGTTGCCCATTGTGGCTGAAAATTACAGTGCACTATCCAAAATCACGGGCTTTCAGTTATTTTTTTTTTACCATATCTTACTTGTTTTTATGTAAAATATTTTTAATGAAAAGTAATTGCTTGAAGTAATGTGATTATATTTTTGTTATTATTTTTGCATCAGACTTGATGGAATCTGTTGTGCTTAAGAAGTTTTTGATGGATTATGTAAGAGCTTAGAGAATGGTCGTAAATACAAGAATGGAAAAGTTAGAACATTTATTTGTTCGAAAAGACATAATATTTGAATAATTCATTGCGAGGATATATGAGCTACTCGAGATATGTTCGGATAGATATTGCATCACAGCAAAACGATAATATTATCCACATCATGTAGTTACAAATATTACAAATATTTCAGTAGTTACAAGGAAATCCGAATTAGGCTTAATTTTAGCCCAGCAGACCCTATCGGTAGACCCTGAAATCAGACCTTCTCGGCAGACCCTGAAATCAGACCCACAGAGTAGACCCTCACGGCGGACCCTGAGAGCAGACCCTGACGGCAGAGGCTGAGAGCAGAGGCAGACCTTGAGAGCGGAGGCTGACCCTGAGAGCGGAGGCTGAGAGCGGAGGCTGAGAGAAAGAGTTAGACCCTGAAATTGATGAAGTTGATCCAGAACCGAACCACTGCTTCTTCACTTTCCCGAGGCTTGTTGATGTCAATAATATCCTTAAAACAAATTCGTCCCCTACCTTAGGTGCAGTAGAACATGAGACGATTGTTTCCCAGGATACAACGGAAAACCATACGAGTATGGGCACCAACCAAAAACCCGTTTCCAAAACGAACCACAAATGTGTTTGAAATCTCAGTATTGTGCATACAGAAGAACGAAAAACACAGCTCATTTAAAGGAAATTAACATGCCAATTATATCTCATAAATGAGAGGTCTTTCACTTGTTGTAACCACCAAGCTAATTAAATTAGCTGTTATGGAAATTCAAAAGGCTTGGAAAATTAAAGAGACATGCAAAAATTGGTTGGGCCGGGCCCGCATAATTTGGTCCGGCATTCGTGTACGCAGAACGCGCGGATGCACACGAGCCAAGCTTGATTCAGATTTGATTTGCACCCCCCCCTCGCGCACGTAGAGAGAGCCTCTATCCTTATAACTCTTACCCATCTACATATGAGCAATCATATATAAGCATAATATTCCCTCTATAGCTTTCTCATGTGGGACAAACTCAATTCTCCTTATTTTCCAACACCAATGGGTGAACTTTGAGCAATAATTTCTCATTCACCCAAGCACCATTTTAAGCATATGAATATACCATTTCGAACTACTCACAGAGGAGTATCCGAATCATTCAATAACAACCACTAACACGAAGTGGATCATGCTTAAAATTGAGCCTCAAAATTCTTACTCATAAGCATTTTCCAACAATCCCCCACATGAATGAAATTGGCGAAAACCGTCAAATAAAAATATTTTATAAAACATTTTATTTTGACCTAGAAGAGTTCAACGGTTCAACACCTGCATAGGATAGGTAGGCCTCAGCCTTTGAACTTTCCCTTGTGAAAATATATCTCAATTACTGGCTGACAGTGGACGCGATGTCATTGAACTGTACTGCCGTTCATGTAAATGGAGAATATATATCACACAGATATTTTACCTAACACATCTGAGTTCTCATTGTTATGTTCATTTTGGCCATGAACATCTATCTGGTTCTGCAAGAGTTTCTAAGACTTGTGCCCCGTACAATTCCCTTTGAAGCGGACCCGCTTCTCTCTCACATAGGTGATTTCTTATTTAAGAGTATCTCGTAATACTCTGCTCGGATTCCCGACGCATAAGAATCATTAAAAGCCTTTGCTTAACCTCTATTCATACGAGCATCACTGTTTCATTTCACCATAGGAATGGACTAGAGGGTAACCCCCACAGTGATCCAATTATGTCTTTTACGAGTAGGTTGTCCTATTGAACCTAGATCTTGGGATCTCCAGTCAACAAGGTTCCTTCGTAATAAACATTTATCTAATGGGCTTTAGTCCCATTCCCCTCGATGATATCACAACTAACTCTCTATTTAACCCTTTGGTTAGCGGATCCGCAATGTTATCCTTTGACTTTACATAGTCAATCGAAATAACTCCAGTAGAGAGTAATTGTCTGACGATATTGTGTCTACGACGAATATGTCTAGACTTACCATTATACATATTGTTATGTGCCCTTCCAATTGCAGATTGACTATCGCAATGAATGCAAATTGCTGGCACTGGCTTAGGCCAACTTGGAATATCCTCTAGAAAATTTCGAAGCCATTCTGCTTCTTCAGCACACTTGTCTAATGCAATGAATTCTGATTCCATTGTAGATCTGGCTATCACAGTCTGTTTGGAGGATTTCCACGATACAGCTGCACCTGCTAGTGTAAACACATAGCCACTGGTAGACTTTGAGTCTTTCATGTCAGATATCCAATTAGCATCACTGTATCCTTCGACTACAGCTGGATATCTATGATAGTGCAACCCATAATTACGAGTAAAACGTAAGTACCTAAGTACTCTCACTATTGCTTTCCAGTGATTAACCCCTGGATTACTCGTATATCTGCTGAGCTTATTTACTGTACAGGCTATATCAGGCCTTGTACAACTCGATAGATACATCAAACTCCCGATCACTCTAGAGTATTCTACTTGAGATATACCATCTCCCATATTCTTTGATAGATGTAAACTCACATCTAAAGGAGTTCTAGCCACAGCAGAATCATCATTGTTGAATTTACCAAGAATCTTGTCCACATAGTGCGACTGATCAAGAATAAATTCATCTGGACTTCTCGAGATCTTTATTCCCAGAATGACATCTGCTTGACCCATGTCTTTCATGTCAAACTTAGATTTCAGCATATTCTTGGTAGATTTCACCATTTTAACATTACTCCCGACAATCAATATGTCATCAATGTAGAGACATAAAATGACATAGCCAACTTCTGTCTCTCTAACATAAATGCAATTTATCACATTCATTGATTTTGAAACCATTTGCCAACATGGTGTCATCAAACTTTTTATGCCACTGTTTCGGAGCTTGTTTCAATCCATACAAGGATTTAACTAACTTACAGACTTTCTTTTCTTGTCTTAGAGCTATAAAGCCTTCATGTTGTTCCATGTAGATTTCTTCATCTAAATCTCCATTCAGAAAGGCTGTTTTCATATCTATCTGATGTACCTCAAGATTGCGCAGAGCTGCAATCGCCAGTATCATCCTTATGGAATTTATTCTCGTTACAGGAGAATAAGTATCAAAGTAATCAAGACCTTCACGTTGTCTGTAACCTTTAATTACAAGTCTTGCTTTGTACTTGTCAATTGATCCATCTGCCTTCATTTTTTTTTTGAAAATCCACTTGGACCCTAAAGGTTTACATCCTGGAGGAAGATTCACTAACTCCCAGGTGTGATTTTGTAAATGGATTCAATTTCACTATTGATGGCATCTTTCCACAAGGCACCATCAGCTGACCTTACAGCTTCGTTATAGCTTTGAGGATCATTCTCTAGCAAAAAATGTCAGAAAATCTGGACCAAATGATTTTTCCGTTCTAGCTCTTTTGCTACGTCTTGGTTCAAGTTCAACAACTTGTTGATCCTCTGGAACATTTATGTGTTCTTGGTCCTGACTATCTTCAATGATAGTCTCATGTGCCCGTTTGTGCACATTTGAATTCGAATTAGTTTTACAGGGAAAAAGTATTCGAAAAAGGATGCATTCCTCGACTCCATTATCGTATTCTTGTGAATATCTGGTACATTAGACTCATACATAAGAAATCGATAAACATTATTGTTATGTACATATCCTATGAAAACACAATCAACAGTTTTTGGTCCTATCTTCACCTTCTTAGGTGGAGGAATAACTACTTTGGCAAGACACCCCCACACTCGTAGGAATTTATAGGAAGGTACTCTTCCTTTCCACATCTCATAAGGAGTTTTCCCTGCTTCTTTCCGTGGTACCTTATTTAAAAGGTAATTAGCTGATAAGACAACTTCTCCCCACATATTCTGAGGTAAGCCAGAGCTGATTAACACAGCGTTCATCATCTCTTTCAAGGTACGATTCTTCCGTTCCGCAATCCCATTGGATTGAGGTGAATAAAGAGCTGTGGTTTGATGTATGATTCCATTTTGTTCACAAAGTGATTCAAAAGGAAAAACATACTCACCACCACGATCACTTCTTAACTCCTTAATTCTTTTATTCAGTTGGTTCTCAACTTCATTCTTATAGAGAACAAATTTCTCTATAGCTTCGTCCTTGCTTTTCATCAAATACACATAGCAAAATCTTGTGCAATCATCAATAAAGGTAATAAAATATTTATTACCGCCTCTCGATTGTATTGAATTAAAATCACATACATCGGTATGAATTAGATCAAGTGGTTCAGAGTTTCTTTCAATACTATGAAAAGATGATCTTGTTAGTTTTGCCTCAACACAAGTATCACACTTATGTTTGTTATCAATTTTAAAATTGGGAATGTGATTCATGTTAATTAATTTCCGCAATGAATTAAAATTAACATGGCCTAATCTACCATGCCATAGATTAGAGTACTAAACAATATAAGCAGAAGAACTAGCTTTATTGATATTCTTGGGTTTAACAACCATTACATTGAGCTTAAAGAGCCCATCAGTTAAATACCTTTTTCCCATATACATCCCATTTTTAGTCAAAACTACTTTATCAGACTCGAACACCATCCGGAATCCATGCTTGTTCAGAAGCGATCCAGACACAAGATTCTTTCGTATTTCAGGTACATACATAACATTGTTAAAAGTCAACTCTTTCCCCGAGGTCATCTTCAGAATCACATTTCCTTGACCTTCAATCTCAGATGTTGCTGAATTTCCCATGTATATCTTTTCCCCATTATCAGCAGGCTCAAATGAAGAAAACATGCTCTTGTCCGAGCACACATGTCGAGTGGCACTAGTGTCAATCCACCACTCTCTTGGGTTAGAACCCACCAGATTCACCTCAGAAACCACAGCAGAAAAGTTAATGTCTGAAACATCTTGAGTCATGTTTTCCAGTACATTAGCCTCTTCTTTCTTTTTCTTCTTCGGCAGTCTGCACTCAGAAGACTTGTGACCCATTTTTTCACAGTTGAAGCATCTTCCTTGAAATTTAGATTTCTTGGAAACTCCTCCTTTAGGGCCCATCTTTGACCATTTGTTCTAGAGGTTCTTGTTCTTATGGCGATGTTCGACAACATTTGCTTTGGCCTTATGAGTCATTCATCTCTTGTCAGAAACTCGGTTATCTTCCTCAATTCTCAGCTTAAGAACCAAGTCTTCAATGCTCATTTCTTTTCGCTTATGCTTTAGATAATTCTTGAAATCTTTCCAACTAGGTGGTAGTTTTTCAATTATCGAGGCTACTTGGAAGGTTTCACTTAAACTCATCCCCTCAGCATGAATTTCTGCTAGAATAATCTGCAGTTCTTGTACTTGGCTTAACACAGTTTTGGAATCAATCATATTAAAATCTAGGAAACGGCCTACGAAAAATTACTTAGTACCGGCATCCTCAGTTTTCTATTTTCGATCTAAAGATTCCCAAAGCCCTTTAGCTATTTTCATTCCGGCGTACACACTGTACAAGGAATCACTTAGCCCATTCAGCACATAATTCCGACATAGGAATTCAGAATGTTTCCAAGCATCGATGACAATGATGACTTGGATATCAATCTCACACTCTTTGGGTACATGAGCATCTTCCTTTAGAAACCTCGCAAGGTTCAACGTGGTCAGGTAGAAAAACATTTTCTGTTGCCACCTTTTGAAATTCTGACCACTGAATTTTTCAGGTTTTTCCGCAGCAGGAGTGACATGGCTCACATATCCAACAGGTTGTCTAGCCATAGAGGCAACAACACCTTGGCCAGCCACATCGGCTGCCATATTAAGCCCAGAGGCTGAAGCAAGTTGGCCAGCCGAAGAAGCTGCCACTGCACTTTGGTCAGCCACGAGGGCTGCCACAACATTTTGGCCAGCCGAAGAGGCTGCCATATTCGGATCTACTGTGTTTGGTATGATTTCTATATCCACAGAGTCGAATTTGTTTTAAAACTGTAGTTACAAATATTACAAATATTTCGGTAGTTACAAGGAAATCCGAATTAGGCTTAATTTTAGCCCAGCAGACCCTATCGGTAGACCCTGAAATCAGACCTTCTCAGCAGACCCTGAAATCAGACCCACATAGCAGACCCTCACGGCGGACCCTGAGAGTAGACCCTGACGGAAGAGGCTGAGAGCAGAGGCAGACCCTAAGAGCGGAGGCTGAGAGCAGAGGCTGAGAACAGAGGCAGACCCTGAGAGCGGAGGCTGAGAGCAGAGGCTGAGAACGGAGGCTGACCCTGAGAGCGAAGGCTGAGAACGGAGGCTGACCCTGAGAGCGGAGGCTGAGAGAAAGAGTTAGACCCTGAAATTGATGAAGTTGATCCAGAACCGAACCACTGCTTCTTCACTTTCCCGAGGCTTGTTGATGTCAATGATATCCTTAAAAAAAATTCGTCCCCTACCTTAGGTGCAGTAGAACATGAGACGATTGTTTCCCAGGATACAACGGAAAATCATACGAGTATGGGCACCAACCAAAAACCCGTTTCTAAAACGAACCACAAATGTGTTTGAACTCTCCCTTAACAAAAACAAAGAAAACCGAGCTGTTGTGTGTGATGTTTTGTTTTTATTTTCTGTGTTGTAAAACAAAATCTCAGTATTGTGCATACAGAATAATGAAAAACACAGCTCGTTTAAAGAAAATTAACATGCCAATTATATCTCATAAATGAGAGGTCTTTCACTTGTTGTAACCAACAAGCTAATTAAATTAGCTGTTATGGAAATTCAAAAGGCTTGAAAAATTAAGGAGACATGCAAAAATTGGCTGGGCTGGGCCCGCACAATTTGGTCCGGCATTCGTGTACGCAGGACGCGCTGGTGCACACGAGCCAAGCTTGATTCGGATTTGATTTGCACCCTCCTCCGAACACGTAGAGAGAGCCTCTATCCTTATAACTCTTACCCATCTACATATGAGCAATCATATATAAGCATAATATTCCATCTATAGCTTTCCCATGTGGGACAAGCTCAATTCTCCTTATTTTCCAACACCAATGGGTGAACTTTGAGCAACAATTTCTCATTCACCCAAGCACCATTTTAAGCATATGAATATACCATTTCGAACTACTCACGAAGGAGTATCCGAATCATTCAATAACAACCACTAACACGAAGTGGACCATGCTTAAAATTGAGCCTCAAAATGCTTACTCATAAGCATTTTCCAACACATCAGGTATGGAGGCCCCCTTAGAGGGGCTATTGTTAAGTGATCGTGGACTGAAGCTGGTACGTAAATAAAGTGAAATTGAGAATAATTGTTAGTTTAGGAGGCTTTGCCTACCATATAACAGTACAATAATAATTAGGAGGCTTAATCTACCATAAATCTTAACAACAAAATAAAGTAATGAGACACAAATTTAACGTGGTAAAACCCTCAATATGAGGAAAACATCCACGGGTAAATGAAGAAGAAGGATTTCACTATCGTGGAAAATTTTTTACAACCTCTCTCTAAACATAAGGAGTGAATAATCTCACACTATCTTAGAATATGAGAACTGCAACTCTCTCACAAACTCTTTAGAAGAAACTATATATGATTTGGTTGAGAATGTGATGAAGAAAATAATGAAATGAAACCTCTATTTATAGGCATGAGATTCACGGTGCAGATAGTGAATTCTATTTTTTTTATTATTTTCTTTTTTATGTGTGGGACCCACCCAAAATAATTTATATATTTAATTATTTTATTGACTTTAATATTTCTCCCACTTGGAAACTTGATTGAGAACCAATGATCAGTTTCCACACCATCCATTCCACTTCGCCATCTTCAAGCTGCTTACATTTTTGCTAAGCCACAAAAGGATCTACACCAGACAAACTTGTCTGTGTTGATAGGCTTGGTCATTACGTCTGTAAGGTTCTCATTGGCGTGTACCTTCAACAAGTCCACACTGTCTTGTTCCACTACTTTACAAACAAAGTGGTATTGTACCCCTATATATTTTGTTCTTAAATGAAAGATTGGATTCTTTGCAATATACAAAGCACTCTGACTGTCACAAAACAAATGAATCTTCTCTTGTTTGTGCCTGAGCTCATCCAATAATCTTTGAAACCAAATAGCTTCCTTGCAAGCTTGTGTAGTTGTCATGTACTCAACTTCTATTGTAGACAAAGCCACAATACTCTGTAACTTGGATACCTAGCTTATTGCTCCTTATACAAGTACAAATACATAACCCGTGGTGGATTTTCTTTTGTCAATATCTCTTGTAAAATCTGAATCCACGTATCCCCTGAAAACTAATTCTGATCCTCCATAACATAATGCAGCATCTGAGGTTCCTTTGATATATCTAAGGATCATCTTAACAGAATTCCAATGCTTTATATCGGGATTTGCCATAAAATGACTAACTGCTCCCAATGCTTGTGCAATGTTTGGTCTTGTATAAATCATGGCATACATTAAGCTTCCCACTGCTAATGTATATGGTACTCGAGGCATCTTATTCCTCTCAGCTTAATTGCTACAACACATAAAAAAAAAGGATAACTTGAAATTAACAGGAAGTGGGGGTAGAAATTGGCTTACAATCTTCCATGTCGAACCGCCATAAGATTTTCTTCAAGTAATTTTTCTAAGAAAGCCAAATCTTCATGTTATTTCTATCTCGGTGTATTAGCATCCCTAGAATCTTAGTTGCTGGTCCTAGATCCTTCATGTCAAACTCCCTAGCTAATTGTGTCTTTAATTATTGGACTCGATCTTTGTTAGGCTTGCTATTAACATGTCGTCCATATAAAAAAGTAAAATAATAAAGTCATTATTTTCAAACTCTTGTAATATGTACAATGGTCTGACTGAGTCTGTTGTACCCAAGGCAAATAATGAAGGAATCAAATCTCTTATACCAACATCTTGGCGCTTGTTTGACACCATATAGAGATTTGTTCAACTTGCAAACCAAGTTCTCTTTGTTTATTTCAGTAAAACCTTCTGGTTGGAGCATATAAATTTCTTCTTCAAGTTCTCCATGAAAAAATACAGTTTTCACATCCAATTGTTCCAGATGTATGTCAAAAATAGAACACATAGTCAGGACCACTCTAATCGTTGTAAGTCGAACCACCAGAGAAAATATCTCATTGAAATCAATCCATTCTTTCTGAGCATATCCTTTCACCACCAATCGTGCACGATACCGCTCCACTTGATCATTGCTATCTCGTTTGATCTTGTAGACTTATTTATTACCAATGGTTTTTCTTCCATGTGGTAATAGTACTAGATCCCATGTATTATTTCTGTGCAAAGCTTCTATTTCTTCTTGTATTACTGTCATCCACAAAGATGCATTTACGGCAATTGTAGCTTCATAGAAAGTTGATGGCTCTTCATCATTTGTTAGAAGACAGTATGCAATGTTATTTTTCGTAACATACTCTGAGTGCCAACCTGGAGGTTTTCTCTCTCGAGTTGATTGACGGACTTCAGAAGCTTCAAACTCAATTGGTTCTGATACCTCGTGTTATGGTATTACTTCAGAAGAATCTGAATTTTCTTGTTCTGGATTATTTTCTACCTGTACTGTTGTAGTCTCTGTACTTTCTTTTGAAGTGCTATCATTTCATTCTTTCTACAGTTGTTCTTCTGCAAATATCACATCTCTGCTGATGATGATCTTGTGGGTAGTGGGATCCCACAAGTGATACCCCTTTACTCCATCAGCATAACCCGAGAAAATATATTTTCTAGATTTTGGATTTAGCTTTGTTCTTTCTTGAGCGTTGTACATCACGTATATAGGACAACCAAAAATATGAAGAGATGAGTAATCGGCTGGATTTTCGCTCCACATCTCCATCAGTGTCTTCAAATCATTTGCTGTTGATGGAGATCTATTTACAACATAGCATGCTGTATGAACTGTTTATGCCCAAAAGCACTTTGGTAGACCAAATATTCTGAGCATAGCTCTTGCTCTTTCCAACAGCGTTCTATTCATCCTTTCTGCCACACCATTTTGTTGAGGAATGTATGGTGTAGTAGTTTATCTTTTGATGCATTCTTGTGACAATATGCATCAAAATCCTTACTGCAATATTCTCCTCCATTATCTGTCCCTAAACACTTGATTCTTCTTCAATTGCCGCTAAACAATTATTTTTTTCTCAAGATTGCTTTTATTTTAAGTTTCCATATGGAAAAATTGCTCCCTTTAAACTTCTCAATTTCGAACTTTTCTGCCATGTTTCTGATGACGATCAGCTTCTCACTTGAACCGGATTTTACTATTTCATCGTGAATAGTATCGTATAAAATACCGTATATGTGAATAGTACCATATACATGAATAGTACTATATATGTGAATGGTACCGTATATGTGAATAGTACTATATCGTATATGTAAATAGTGTCCGTGAACAGTAACCCTGAACCTGAAGCGCTGATACCACTGTTAGGAGATCGTAGGCTGAAGCTGACACGTAATTAAAGTGAAATTGAGAATAATTGTTAATTTAGAAGGCTTTGCCTACCATATAACATAACAATAATAATTAGGAGGCTTAACTTACCATAAATCTTCACAATAAAATAAAGCAATGATATACATATTTAACATGGTAAAACCCTCAATGTGAGGGAAACATCCACGGGCAAATGTAGAAGGATTTCACTATAGTGGAAAAAAATTTACTCTTAAGAAAAAACTAAATTTTCTCTCTTAAAAAAACATAAGATTTGATTGAGAATGAGATGAAGAAAATAATGAAATGAAATCTTTATTTATAGACATAAGATTCACTGTATAAATAGTGAATTCTTTTTTTATTATTTTCTTTTTTATGTGTGGAACCCATCCAAAATATTTTTTTATATATTTTAACTAGTGTGTGCCCGTGCGTACGGCGCGGTGTTATAATTAAAATTTATATAGAGATTAAGATTTTTTTTTAATTTATTTATAATAAAATGATTTTATTTTTTAATTAAATGATTTGATTCTTTAATTTATTTGGTAGTTTTCATTTTCCATTAATAAATGATTTTATTCTTTAATTTATTTGGTAGTTTTCATTTTCCATTTTTATGGAGATTCTATAATGAAATGACTTTTTATCAGCCGTTAGATTATAATGAAATGATCTGAGCCGCTAATTAAGCCACATAAAGATAGCCTTTGGATGTATTATCTCTCTTAATCTTAACCATCCATTACACTCTCTTTCCTCTCACACCATTGTGCTTTATAATATAGATATTTAATTATCAATCACCTTTCGGTGGTTGATAATTTTATGACTGTAACAACCATTACCCTTGTTGAGAGGTTAGTAATTTAAGGGCAAAATTTATCCATTATATACTCACACAGAGGAAAAATAGGTGAAATAAATTAAAATAAAATAAAAAAATCAAAGGGACTTTTTTTTTTGCATGGATTGGGTTTATGAATGACTCAATGACTTGTTCTTTTAATGAAGCTCGTGTTGTTGGGTTTACTTAATAGAACAAAACGTTGGAAGATATATATATGAAACTATTTCATCTTGTGTAAAGTTAGTCCAGCATACACTTCAATTGCTTACTATATAAAAAGTTAGTTGATTTTGATAGGCTTATAGGACTTGATGTACTCAAGAGTCGTGGTTTGGTGGTGTAGGGTTCAAGATATCACCTTGAGATATTGTGTTCTAATTTAGTGAGTGCGTTTCTTATAAGAGCCTAAGACAGCCGATAGTTTTACCTGCTCCGCTAAGCCCGAAGGAAACGGTGGATGGTTTCGGTGATGTTTCCAACGATTTAAAAAAAAAACAGTATAGGACTTGATATTTCGTATATGTTTTTTTTTTCTTGCTTTTCATAGGTAAATATTAAATTATTATCAAGTTTTAATGTTTATTTGTATTATGTGCTGCAAATAATTTAAAATTTTTGGGTTATAATTTGGTCCCATAGAGTCGAAATCCTGGCTTCACCTTATCCACATAATCTGTTGCTTCATTACCTATGGACATATTTGCTTCTAAGTCACCCATTATGAATTGTTCAAGTTTCGACACGTTTGACTATGGAATTTTGAAGTAATCGTTTGCTCCATTTTAGCAGGCTTAATTATGGAGTTTTGAAATAAAAATTGTTAATTACCTCCATTTAACGTCATCCTTCCATGGTCCTTAGGATGATCACTCAGAAAACTAATTAGTGATCATATAATGAATATTAAACCTTTTAACTTGTTGGAATAAGGTGAAACTTCCGATCAATAATTTTGTGACAGCCTCAATCCATTCTCGGCCGGGCCCGCCTTTATTTGTTGAGATGTGCATAAATTAGTCTGAACACTTCGATTATAAAAAAAGACAAAAGAAAATAAGACTTACAAAAAGAAAATAAGTGTTGTTGGCATATCAATCTATTTTGGACACCCTAAATGGGTCTTTCAGCCGTGAAGCGTTTTTGGATGCATGGTAATATTTTTGTGGCACTAGCCACTTAGAAAAGAGGATGGCAGCGGATAAAATATCCTTAATTTTTAAAATAGTTATATTTTTATCCATAATCGGAACCTTATATCTATAACATATCCATATCCATTAAAATTCTATGAGTCAGTATGTACATCTGCATCCGTCCATCAATACAGATATCCATATCCCACGACTTGCCCATGCAGTGGTCGACGAACTTGACCACGTTCGGTGCGGTTAAGTCAACATTGAACCACTCATGCACATAAAAAAATACAATAGTTAGAAGTATTTACATAAAATAAAAAGTAAACTTGATGCTTAAATTGATACTTATTGACAAGACCACAAGAAGAAGTCGTGGGGCGTCCGCTCTGGTATCTTTGTCCAGCACGCGAACTGCTAAGAAGCGCCATATCGCGTAATAATCCCAATTACGTTATTGAACTTTATCTTGTAGTGGCCCATCTATCTCTCTCCATCGTCGGTTATGCGAATCGATATCCGTCCGTGGTCCTTCACGTAATGCGCCAACTCCAAACCCCTTATATGACCATGAGATTGTCTGACTGTGGGGTCGGGCCAGTGACTTGAGCAAGTGGATTAGAGATGGAACCTTCCACACTATCGGTGGATGGATGACCGGCGTAAACACACACGTATAACGCAAGCGCACGTATCGTTCAAGTAGTATAAAAATATCGATCCCCGAGGACTTAATTCCTACTATTGTTATTAATTATTGAATCTATTTATTTACAGATATCTAATTAAATGAAGAAGAGAATGATTGTTTGATTGGTTGAAAGTGATTTTACAAAATAAATAAAAAGACAAAAGAAAACACTAAGGAAAATAACAAAAGACACAAAGATCTAGGGTCGTGAATCATTCTAATATCATTTAAAAGATGAAGTGGTTATTTTATGTTTGTGTAATAAATCAGTTTACTAACCTGGAACACTAAATTATGCAAAAGCCTATGTCGATGGTCAGACGCAAATACCCAGTTTAACCCAATTGAACCATATGTCTATGTCAACCAAATTATCTGGATTCATTAAGTTTAAGTTCCAATTATGGCTACCCCCGCCCGACAGGTATATTCCTATCCTGTAAGGAAATCTATTAAAGGGTTATCTATCCTCAAGGAAGATCGTGGGCTATTAAGTCTAAGGCTGAAACCTAAAATCTCTATGTCTAGTTCATTTTAGATTTACCACATCAATCTTATTGGTGATCAGACAACAAGAAGCATTAAGCTTAAGACTTAATAAATAAACCTTTAAATTACCCAAACTATAAAATAACCCCTTATAAACCGGTGATATTAGAATTCATCACAACCCCAGAGATAACTAACACATAACTAGGGCTAGTAACAACTTAAAAGTAAAAGACATAAAGTAAAAATACTGAAAAGTAAAAGACATAAAGTAAGACTGAAAAGTAAAATAAAATAAAATGCTAAGGTAAAAGGAATTACTTTTACTACTACTAATTTAGATATCTCCCATAAAATAATATATAAACTTGTGATAATAATACCAACCGACCATATAGGCGGTATCCTGATTAAGTCAAATTAAGTCCAACCAGCCATAAAGGCGGAACCAAAATTAAATTGCCAACCGACCAATCTGGCGGTATCCTTGATTAGTCAGGTTTAAACCAGATTAAAATAAATTACCAACCGACCAATCTGGCGGTATCCTTTTTAAGTCAATATTTTAAATAGTGAATATATTATTTTTAAGGGAGATTAATCTAAATAGTAAGAGTAAAAGAATTACCTTTCACCCTAACTGGAGAAGTTACCTCCTCATGGTAAATAGTAAAAACTGTAAAAAGTAAAAAGTAAAAATTAAATTACTATTATTACAAAAAGTAATTAAAATTATTTACAAAAATAAAAACTAAAAAATAAAAAAAAACTAAAAACTAAAGAATCTAGAGAGAGAAGCTCTCTCTTAGAAGGAATTGAAGAGAGAGGAAGGTGCCCTGAATTCTGAAATCTCGAGCTCAATTTATAGAAAAATTTGGTTCCAGCGTCGCGACGCCAGGTCCTCAGCGTCGCGACGCCGGATTTGTCGACGTGGCACGCTCTGGTTCGCTGGTTTGAAGATTCTGGATAAGATGATAAGGTGACCCGTGGCAGAGGGTTGGGCTTCAATTATTGTGACACGTGGCGGCTTCTGATTGGTCGCTGAGATTCTTATCCGCCACGTGTCTGATAAGGATAGGATACTCAATTATTGATGCTGACGTGGCGGTGATGTGGCGACGACGTGGCGACACGTGGGAAAGAGACTGTCGGCACCTTGGAATTGCGACACGTGGCGACACGTGTCACGCTGTGATTGGCTGATGCTGACGTGGCAAGTTGACTTGGTTGACCTTGTGACGTGGCGGATGATGTGGCGTGACACATGGCGATGTTGACTTTTTGACCGATGACATGGCTGATGACGAGGCGACACGTGTCAACTCTGAGTGTCGGCAGCATATGATGATGACACGTGGCACGGCGCACGTTAGCAGATCGGCTGTGATGGTGACACGTGGCACGGCGCATTTTAGCAAAGTCAAACTTTTCTCAGATTCTGATTTGTGGACCCGGCGCACGTTAGCACTGTTCGGCGTATTTTAGACGTCGCAACGCGGAAGTCTGGGCGTCGCGACGCGCAGAAGACCAAAATATCCCTGTTGACGCATTTTTGTCCGTTTTTTTTTCCCCAAATTGCCTCCAATGCTTTCCAAACTTTATTTTATCTACAAAATAACACAAAACATATCAAAACGTTCACAAAACTCAAGAAACTATACAAAATATTAGGTTAAATGAGTGGGAAATAGTGATATAAATACCACTCATCACACCCCCAAACTTAACATTTTGCTAGTCCTCGAGCAAAACATAGAGCAAAATAACATAAATAAATTAACTAAGCCACTTTCGTAGGGATCACGATTGCATTTAGCGTATGCAACAAGCCTTTAAACCCCTAGGTGTCCCTAGTGGACGAGTTGTAGTCTCGTGAGGGTTTACAGCAATGATACCCACAAACATTTTACAAAAGTAAAAAGTTAGTTAAAACTAATGCACACAAAAGCAAAAAGACAAGCGAAAAGAGAATAAAGATGTTAGTGACTAATCAGGTGAAACTTTTACTCCAAGTTACTAGTTGTTTTGTTTCATTCTAAATTACCGAATAAGTAAATTCTCCGATTATTTTTACCATTCTTCATATACACAGCCAACAAAATATTAATCAACTCATTTTTGCCCACAACAGTCATAAGTGCAGTTGATAAGAGAGTAATATTTTTGTCCTAAAGTTCTATCAGATTTCACACCTTTTTTTGCAGCAATGGAATAATTTTTCTGATTTTTCTGATTTTTTCTTTGATTTTTCACTTTTCTATTTTTTATTTATATACAATATCTTCCATCTATGTAGTGAGTGTTGGGTCGGTGGCTCCCAAACCAGTTGGCTTTAGGGCACCAGGTGTTAAGACACCCATACGGACTTAATTACCCAGACTTCAGATATATATATATTTTGCAGCATCTTTGATCCATGTAACGAGCTTTGGGCCAATGACTCCCAAACCAGTTGGTTTTAGGGCACTAGATGTTAAAACACACCTTACAGACTTAATAACCCGGATCTTAGATACTTTATTTTTGTAAATCAGAATTTTTTTTTTTTTTTTTTTTACTCCATCACTTTTTGAGATGCTTCCTCCAATTAAACTAGAGCACGGAATATTACAAACTTTTCAATTTTAGCTTATGTCTTCATGTTACTATATATGTTGATAATATTTGCTAACTGAACATATGGAGATTCTTTTTAGTCCGTTTTATGGAGAATCTACAAATTAAATAATTCAAAAGGAAATAAACAAAAATTAACTTGTTTCGAAAATAGGCTTGAGATACGTCTCAGGAATGGAAACTCCTTACTCGGCTATCTCTTACCAATTTCACTTTTTTAGTCAAAATAAAAACACAAACGCAAAATATTTTTGTAATTTTTTGAAATTTTTCAATTTTTTTGTATTTTTCGAAAAATTTTGAACTAAAAATAAAAACAACATACAAACTAAAAACAAGGTACTAATCAACTAATTTCCTCCCCCAAACCTAAATGAGACATTGTCCCCAATGTCTTAAACAGTAAAAGGAGAGTTAAGAAGGTCGTACCTGGTTAGCTGAAATCTACAGGAAATTAAAGGTTAAGATCCAGATTAATTCGACCCTCTTACCACGATCGTCCTCGGACCAATTTATCTTTGAAAGGATAGGGTCAACTTGTGGTTCATAGGCTATGAGTTGGTCTATTAGATCCGGAGCATTTCTGGCAGTGAAGAGGAGTTCTTTCATAGGTTTCGACACGAACCCATTTCTCCGAGCATCATCAAGAAACACACAAAGAAAATCATAAAATCCATCAACGTTGAGCAGTCCAAGCGGTTTCTGGTGTATATTCAGGTTCGCCCAAGATAGAACTATAAAAATTTCCTCCAATGTGCCCAAGCCACCTGGCAAAGCAATAAAAGCATCAGCACGATAATCATTTCTACCATCGTTCAGACATACCTGGCACGATCAGTTCCTCTCCGTTTGACGAACCAATAAGATTTGCCTCTGCCAAGGGTTTTGGGATGATTCCCAAAACATGACTGCCTCCTTCATGTACAGCCTTTGAAACGATCCCCATAAGTCCGAGATTGCCTCCGCCATATATTAAGTGCATATTCCTTGCTGCTAAGACTCGACCCAATTCTTGTGCTGCTTCTATGTATTGTGGCTTAGTACCAACACTACTACCGCAAAACACGCAGATGTTTTCAACTCGTCTTCTTGAAGTGGCTTCCATTTTTTATTATGTATTTCTTTTTCAACTATGGATGCCTTCAAAAGTGCAATGACGGGCTGAATTTATAGTACCTGAAAAAGGGTGAGTAATAATAACACTAATATCTTCCAAAGGACGATTGTTAGCTAAACAACAAAAGAGATCGTGAAAGGTCAAAAAGTCTGGATCCTGTCTACGAAAATAAAGATAATTACAATAGAAAAGCGAATCAAAGCAATAATTAAGGCAACGGAATTGTGTACGCAATACGCCACTCGCTCAGTATAAATTCATTAGGATGTGTCTCAAGACTTAATTCTTTACTCAGCCATCACAAATGAATTAGCTCTCTTCTTTTTTTGATTGTCAAACACAATTCCTTCTGTATTAAAATGCTCCGTTTGTGCTTTTCTCAACAAAAATAACACACAAAATTAAAAAGTTCACACTATGTATACACAAAAGAGTTCAGAAGATAATACCTGGTCAGCTGAAATTTTACAGGAAAAATTACCGATAGGAAAAATTTATGTTCAATTTACGTTTTTTTTTTTTACTTACCACGATCGATAATTGACCATTTTTTAGTGAAAATTTCGACAGAGTCTCCTCTAAAAACTCAAAATTTCCCAAATTCATCCTAAAACTAACACTTCAAAAATCACCACAATGTCAAACTTCGCCCCCAATTCTACAAAATTCCATCGATCTGGCAGTTTCTAAACTCAGAATTCAGCCAGTTATTCACCGCCAAACTTCCAAATTCACAATCCTCCAATTTCAACAAAATCAACCACAAACTCATTTATTTTTTTTTTTTTTTTTTTTAAGTAAAACCATGTCTTGCGACAGATAAATCCATAGGGACGCGTCCCAAAAGCTGACTTCTTACTCGGCCGGCGTTTCTGGATTGACTTTGTATCTTCGTGATTTTGTCAAATTTTTTATTTTGTGAAAATCCCGCTTGTACTGGCTTGCTTTGTCCTGATAAATTCCATTTTAATTTTTCCTGCAAAAATAACACACAAATCAAAAAGTTCACACCAAAATATGAAAACAGAAATTACAACAAATTGCATGGGTTGCCTCCCTGCTAGCGCTAAATTTTTCGTCTTCAGCCAGACGTGACTGAAATTTATCTGTTAAGGAGGTTTCAGTGTCGTTTTGGATGTCCTATCAAAGACAATCCCGTGAGCGTTGCTTTTGAAGGGTCTCTTCCAACGGTAAAGTGGCAAAAAGAGTTTTGTCCCATTCAGTGCTCGTGCCATCTTCTTACTTCTTGTTGTTCCAGTGGTTCCTGCAAAGAAAGAAAGAAAATCAGGAGGTCTCGTATGATGCTTGACTTGGAATGGAAATTCCATTCTGTCAAGCTTCTGGGTGGTTTCTTTGATCAGTACTCCCCAAAACAGCGATGTTTTTCCTGAATGCTCTGGATTTTTAATAAGGTCAGACATTTGCTCCTCCATTTGCTCTGTTTCTTGCTCCACCTTTTCTTCACAGATGTATTTGAAAATTTCTGCATTAAGCTCTTCATCTGTCATCTGTGAAATACATGTTTCAAAATTGTCAACCTGAGGATGAAAAGAAATGTCAGATTTTAGGTCTTCATCCTCTGATCTGGTTGAAATGATTGGCTCAGATAGATCTTCTTCAACATTTGTGCAATGGAATCTCCAAGATCTTCATTTTGAGGATACATAATTCTATCCTCAATTTTTGATGTATTTGGTACAAACAGCTCAGTTTCATCCTCGTCAGAATCTGAATAATAGAAATCAAATCGAGACTTTGTCGGTTCGGATTCCTGAACTGATACCTCTGGTTGTTGATACTGCTCAGCCTCCTCCTCTGTTAAGGTGTCATTGTGGATTTCTGGGTACTCGAAGGTTTCATCAGTGTCATCTGAAACTGGTTCTTGAGGTATGATGTTCTGGTTTTTTGTTAATTGTCTGATCTGATCTGTCATTCTTTGTATGGATTCTGCGTTACTCTGAATTTATGCATCAAATCGAGCTTCTTGTTCTTTGAACATGTGAATCAATTGATCTTCCTCGGATTGTTGTGATTCTTGATAAGGATCGAAGGAAGATGGTGGATAAGATGGAAAATGTGATGGTTCAGTGAAATATGTTGGTTCATCATACCAAGAAGGATTCTGATAGTTCTGCCACCCTGAATTGTAGTTGTACTCGCAATAATCGCTTGGGTGGTTACCATTACATATGTCACATCTCCATATTGAATTCTGTTGAGCAAAAGTAGTATTACTTGGTTCTGGCATCCAGTGATAGTCATTGGGCTGAACAACAGGCCTCAGAAAACTGGACTGTTGCTCCCAGATTTGGGGTGTATCTTCTTGTAAAGTTCGTGATTTCTCAATCTCCCAGTAGTGTTCCATTTTTTAATCACCTGAAAAATAAAAGAAATCAAAATTACAAAATAAAAGAAAGAAAATTAGATATAAGTAAATTAGATAGTTTCAAAATTAACAACTCAAGAAAATTAGTCCCCGGCAACGGCGCCAAAAACTTGACCGGCGTAAACACACACGTATAACGCAAGCGCACGTATCGTTCAAGTAGTATAAAAATATCGATCCCACGAGGACTTAATTCCTACTATTGTTATTAATTATTGAATCTATTTATTTACAGATATCTAATTAAATGAAGAAGAGAATGATTGTTTGATTGGTTGAAAGTGATTTTACAAAATAAATAAAAAGACAAAGAAAACACTAAGGAAAATAACAAAAGACACAAAGATCTAGGGTCGTGAATCATTCTAATATCATTTAAAAGATGAAGTGGTTATTTTATGTTTGTGTAATAAATCAGTTTACTAACCTGGAACACTAAATTATGCAAAAGCCTCTGTCGATGGTCAGACGCAAATACCCAGTTTAACCCAATTGAACCATATGTCTATGTCAACCAAATTATCTGGATTCATTAAGTTTAAGTTCCAATTATGGCTACCCCCGCCCGACAGGTATATTCCTATCCTGTAAGGAAATCTATTAAAGGGTTATCTATCCTCAAGGAAGATCGTGGGCTATTAAGTCTAAGGCTGAAACCTAAAATCTCTATGTCTAGTTCATTTTAGATTTACCACATCAATCTTATGGTGATCAGACAACAAGAAGCATTAAGCTTAAGACTTAATAAGTAAACCTTTAAATTACCCAAACTATAAAATAACCCCTTATAAACCGGTGATATCAGAATTCATCACAACCCCAGATACTAACACATAACTAGGGCTAGTAACAACTTAAAAGTAAAAGACATAAAGTAAAAATACTGAAAAGTAAAAGACATAAAGTAAGACTGAAAAGTAAATAAAATAAAATGCTAAGGTAAAAGGAATTACTTTTACTACTACTAATTTAGATATCTCCCATAAAATAATATATAAACTTGTGATAATAATACCAACCGACCATATAGGCGGTATCCTGATTAAGTCAAATTATGTCCAACCAGCCATAAAGGCGGAACCAAAATTAAATTGCCAACCGACCAATCTGGCGGTATCCTTGATTAGTCAGGTTTAAACCAGATTAAAATAAATTACCAACCGACCAATCTGGCGGTATCCTTTTTAAGTCAATATTTTAAATAGTGAATATTATTTTTAAGGGAGATTAATCTAAATAGTAACAGTAAAAGAATTACCTTTCACCCTAACTGGAGAAGTTACCTCCTCATGGTAAATAGTAAAAACTGTAAAAAGTAAAAAGTAAAAATTAAATTACTATTATTACAAAAAGTAATTAAAATTATTTACAAAAATAAAAACTAAAAAATAAAAAAAACTAAAAACTAAAGAATCTAGAGAGAGAAGCTCTCTCTTTAGAAGGAAATGAAGAGAGAGGAAGGTGCCCTGAATTCTGAAATCTCGAGCTCAATTTATAGAAAAATTTGGTTCCAGCGTCGCGACGCCAGGTCCTCAGCGTCGCGACGCCGGATTTGTCGACGTGGCACGCTCTGGTTCGCTGGTTTGAAGATTCTGGATAAGATGATAAGGTGACACGTGGCAGAGTGGTTGGGCTTCAATTATTGTGACACGTGGCGGCTTCTGATTGGTCGCTGAGATCCTTATCCGCCACGTGTCAGATAAGGATAGGACGTGGCGGTGATGTGGCGACGACGTGGCGACACGTGGGAAAGAGACTGTCGGCACCTTGGAATTGCGACACGTGGCGACACGTGTCACGCTGTGATTGGCTGATGCTGACGTGGCAAGTTGACTTGGTTGACCTTGTGACGTGGCGGATGATGTGGCGTGACACATGGCGATGTTGACTTTTTGACCGATGACATGGCTGATGACGAGGCGACACGTGTCAACTCTGAGTGTCGGCAGCATATGATGATGACACGTGGCACGGCGCACGTTAGCAGATCGGCTGTGATGGTGACACGTGGCACGACGTATTTTAGCAAAGTCAAACTTTTCTCAGATTCTGATTTGTGGACCCGGCGCACGTTAGCACTGTTCGGCGTATTTTAGACGTCGCGACGCGGAAGTCTGGGCGTCGCGACGCGCAGAAGACCAAAATATCCCTGTTGACGCATTTTTGTCCGTTTTTGCCCCAAATTGCCTCCAATGCTTTCCAAACTTTATTTTATCTACAAAATAACACAAAACATATCAAAACGTTCACAAAACTCAAGAAACTATACAAAATATTAGGTTAAATGAGTGGGAAATAGTGATATAAATACCACTCATCAATGGAGCAAGTCTCTTGAGTTGTCCGGAGGCCATCTGAAAAAACAACAAAATATTAATTATGCTAAATGTAAATTAAATGACATTTTCAAATTGAGGCACCAAAATGCCACTCAGTCGTGCCTCAATGCATTGAGGTACTGCCTGGTGTCGTATTTTTTCAACATGGTGCCAACCAAATTTTCGCATATATTTTTCTTAATATGCATCACATTTGAATTATGTCGCAGACTCAAACTCCTTCAGTACTCTAGCTTTTAGAAAATGCTCATTCTCGTCCAATTCAACTCTTTAGGTCAACGTCTGTGATGAGTATCTTTATTATTAGGATGCTTTCCGGGTGTGGTATTTGCGACTCTCTAATGTAGGCAAAGTATGTCAAATTCGGATAAACCATTGGGCATGTTTCTAGGTTCTAAACGACCGTTAAAGAATTTACTTCTCCTCCGGGGATTACTAAGGTCTAAAACTTTTTTGTGGCCTGAATATCCGATCTTTTTCCACAAATATTGTGAAGATGTATCACCCGCACACACTGGATATGCCATATAACCCTTAGTACTCCACCCAGATAGAGAACCATATGTTGGAAAATTGTTAATAGTCTATAGTAACACCGCGTGTATTTTAAAATACTGCTCGGTAACTACATCATTGGTAGTTACACCGATATTCCATAATATATGTAACTCTTTAATCAACGCCCTCAAGTAAACATCAATATCTTTATCGGAGAAATGTGGACCAGGTATAAGTAAGGACAAGAACATGAAAGGGTCTTTCGTACACTTCCATGGTGGTAAGTTATAAGGTACTATTATCACAGGTAACATGTTGTAAGAGTTATACATATTTACAAAAGGATTAAAACCATTAGAAGAGGGGCCTAACCTGACATTACGAGGATCATCGGTGAAACGTGGGTACATATCATCAAAGTCTTTCCATTCAGTTGCATCAACAGGGTGTCTAAGAACACTATCATCACCAACCCTCTTATCATGATGCCATCTAATGCCAGATGCGGTGTGACGTTATAAAAATAATCTTTATAGTCTACATGTCAATGGAAAATATCACAACACTTTCTGAGACATCTTCTTCCCAGTACCATGAATTTTATACTGATTTTCTCCACATATTGGACAATTCTTAAGGAATTCATACTCTGCTCAAATAGTACACAATCATACTTACATGTGTGTATCGATTCATACCCCAATCCCAAATCACGTAGTAATTTATTCACATTGTAATATGATGTTGGCAATTTTATGCCGACTGATAACATATGTCCAAGCAACCCTAACATCATACCAATGCTTTTATCGGTCAATCGATTACTTACTTTAATATGGAGTAACTTGACAATAAAGTTCAAAGTCGACATGCCAACACCATCAAACATTATATTTTTAAATTCTTCAAGTTACCGACTAAACACTTTATGTCTGTCGTGTTGGAGTTGGTGTTTGGAGCGCCAACCCGAATGATGTATTGTATATTTTATTATTTATTAATAAAATAACTACATTTTCATTTCATACCTTATAAATGGTATTGTCATTATGCATATTAGATTGATGTATAGATATGCTAAGAATGACATCGACCTCAGAATAGTCATGTAGTAATAGTGGTATGATATTGGGATACGTATTACTATTGTAAACTATTCTTAAAGTAAATACTCATAGTCATTGGTTTTGGAATACGACCGAATTCATATAACCTAGAAGACTAGCACATGTCGTATATTGGAATTGGAGTTCCAATGGTTTACCCCAATGTACCATGAGCTTTGGAAGCTCGTATAAACATATGAGTATTGGTTGGACCGAATACTGAATGACTCACAGGTGATTCATAATAGTTGGAAATACACACTACCGTCAATAGGAATCTACTCGAGTCGAGTAGCATATGTAATCATTTGACTATAGAATAACATTGATTTTGTGTGAGAACCTCCACACTTTGATGCCATGTATGTCAGAAACCTTCATGGTCTGGCCTCTAGATATTCGTTGGGTGTGGATCGATACACTCGTTAATCAAGTGTGGATCAAAATAGGATCCATCGGCCCGTATGTGTACCATAAGGAGTTTAGATATCCATGTAAGTAAAGTCATGATTCTTAAACCTTTGGCCAAAGTCGATCACCTATGGTGGATCGCATCAGTTGTAAAGAATCGTGGACATATCGACATGAAATGTGCACCTAGAAAACTTGACAGTGTATTCTATGTTTCCTAAACACAACTCGAATAGCCTACGACAGAAGGATATTCAAACATATATAATGACCTCGACATGTATAGTTCAGAAAGGTCGTTCGTGTTCTTCCCGAATTCGGAGGTGGCCGAATTGCGTACATATTAGCTAAGCTTATATGACGAATGTGTATGAACTTAGAAAGTCTCAATATAAAGTGTACTCGTTGAGCACTTGGGTAGCTATTAATTTTGATAAAAGATATTATTCGATATTATAATTATCAACTAAGATAATCAAGTGTTATTGGATAATATTGATTATTTACTTTGACCTAATTGTATTAATTGGATTAATTCAATATTTACACAGGGGTTTTGTCATAATTTCATAATTTCTCTACCATTTGAGGATATTATGGTAATTGCAAGTATGTAATTATAGGTGTTTTTGACTTGATTTAATTGGATTAAATCAAAGTGGAAGACATGTAACTAATCCATTAATCAAACTTTGTATTGATTTAATTGGATTAAATCAAAGTGGTAGACAAATATGATTAGTCACACCTAATTATACATATTTGGACAATTAGATTAAGCCCATATAAAAGTTGATTAGAACTTTTATTAATTAAAAATTGCCTTAGTTTTGCTATAAATAGCAAGCTTTAGGAAGGTTTTAATTAAGCTTGAGAAAGCTAAATACAAGCAATTCTTGGAGAAATTAGCCTAAGTTATGGAAGTGTTTAGAGAAGCTTTGTGATGTCTCTACAATATTTCATCTAGGAGAAATCAAGATTGGATCTTGGAAAGGAGCTTGCTAGCATCGGAATTGAATCTTGGAGTCAAGCTTACAAACTTTGGAAGTTCTCCAACCATTTCAACAAGGAGAAGGAGATTGGATCTTTGCATCAAGCTTTCTATGTAAGTTTGAACTTCTCTTAAGCTATGTTCTTCATTAGTGAGTTTTTCATTAGTGAGACATAAAGATGAATTATTTATTGGATGCATGATTACATAGCTTGAAGTTGAAATAAGGCTAATAAATTAGGTTAGGATGCTTTGGAAGTATAAGTACAATATTCTTTTTAATTAGGTCAAAGATGTTCATGTTGGACATGGAATAATTAAAAACAGTTTGGAACTCTAGATTAAAGTTTAGAGCTATGTCTACCATTTTAGAATCACCTGACCACCTTTGGGTGAACTATAATTATTCATGAGACATTTCATAGTGAGATTCTAAATTGGTTTGTGTTTATATGCATTTGTTTGAATCTAAACATGGTGAGAAACAATTATATTGTTCTCTTGTGAGTTGTATAAGTACTATACTTTGGTATCCCTAGGATAACCTACAATTAGGCACTTATCCAATTTGGGTTTTAGTTTGGTATCATCCAAACATATGTCCAGCATTCCCAAATCTTCAGGAATGAGAAAACCCAGTTTCTTTCCTGTTCATATCTAATATGAAGTCTGTCAAACAGATTTTATGGAACCTTATTCAAAATAAGTTATGCACTGTTAATGCTTATCCGTTGAAGGAAATGGTAGCTCAGAGCGACTCATGATTAACCTTATCATGTCCAACAAAATTCAGTTTCTCCATTCGGACACACCATCAAATTGACATGTTCCGGGAGGAGTCCTCATTGAAAGAATACTATACTCTTTTAAGTATTTTGAGAAACTTATTGCTTAAGTATTTTCATCATGGTTTAACCGTGATGGTTTTATACTTTAGCCGATCTGTTTGTCTATTTCGTGTCGAAACTGTAAAAGTTTCCGATTTGTGTTTCAAAAGAAACACATAACCATAACTTGATGCCACATCCGTAAAGGTCACGAAATATTCATATCCACCTCTAGTCTAGCTAGACATGGGCCCACTTGCTTCACTATGAACTATGGCTAACAGATCGGTGGCACTTGCACTTTTACCAAGTAAAAAGTGTTTTAGGCACTTTGCCTAATAAACTAGATTCGTAGACATTATTTGAATGGAATCAAATTTGTCCTAGTACCCACTATTCGAAAGTGTGGATATACGAGTCTTGTTTAATTGTGTCCCAGACAACAATGCCACAATTAAGTTTTAACTGATCAAATCAGTTTGAGCTATTTGTTTGTCATGTTATATGTTTGAGATTTATTTATATTCAAAATATAAATACTGTTATTCACATCTAATGTGTTTATCTCAATATCATCTTTATATAATGAAACACTTTAGTGTTCTAGAATATAAAGGTATATCCGCAACGGATTAAACACTGATATAGAGATAATGTTTCTAGTCAAACTAGTTACATTTTAACAGTTTCCTAATTTAAGTACACACCCGAAGGGTAGTTCCTAAACTTAGGTATCTACGGTTAAAATAGCGACTTTCGTCCTGTTTTCGTTTGCAGATTCATCTCAATCTGAAGTCAGTATTCTGCTCATAGCAGATTCTGCACATCAATACATATTTATGTACCACACTAAGTATTTAAAATCCAATTTTAATACTAGTATCGAACATATTTATGACAAACATATTTGAAGTCAGAGCCTTGCCCGTCTTCAATTCCTTCATGTATGCCTTGTCCATACGGCAGTCACGCTTACGTGTCCCCGTTTGCCACATTTTAGGTAGACATTTTGGGATGTCATTTATCTTCCCAGAAGATTATAATGATTTTGCCTTTGCCCTTTTTCACACTCCAGAAGCCTTTGGCCAAGCCTTGGTCTTCTAGAATATCGAAGTAAGATGTGCCTTACACTTCTTGCCTTATTGTAAAGTTTGGCTTTTTCTCATTGAGAATAGCCATTAATTCTCCAAGAGTTTTCTATTGCAATTTGTACTTCTAAGATCTAAGGATAGATCTATGAAGATCCTTCAATTTCAATATCATACTTTAAGGATCTAATCCTTAGTTCTGATTAAGAAATTAAGGAGTCTATTTGGCAAGCTTATTGGATTAAACACTAAAGTTATCATCACATGATATTCTCCAAGATTATGCTCTACTATTTGCTTAACTCCGGGCTTAGGCCTAAGATGTTATTTTATCAAATAAAGTAACTTCTTAGTTTCAGGACCATCCTGAAATTTATTCCCAATTTGAAAAAAAGTCGTTTAAATACATTTTCACCCAGGATTATGTTTTAAACACTAATCTTTCAATTTATCTTGATTCTAATAGTCCAACTATTTAATCAATGATTTTAGGTACTATTTATTAAATGATTACTATAGTCCAACTATATAATCAACTATAATAAAATTCAATTATATTGATTACTATAATCCAATTATTAAAACAAACTATAATTTAATTTGTTAATTCAAATATATTGATTACAATAATACAATTATATAAAAAACTATAAATGAAATAGTTTGAATACAGTCCAACTGTTTAATTAAAACAACAATTAATATTAGTCCAACTAATATATTAATTTATTTGACGAATAATTTGATTGAGCGCGTATGGCAAGTAACTAAACGAATATTGCAAATTTAATACTTGCCTCCCACTATTTTTCGGCGAGCCTCTAACCCTCTTGAGTACTCGGGAACCGTGTTTCCTAGGGCTAGGATCCCGTTAAATAACACACAATCTTGACTTTGGCCAACAAATTGTATGATAATTAACTAGGTAGATCTCTAAGATCAATTGGATCTCATCCAATTCCTAGATCTAGTATGTGGACATCCAAGTCTGAAACATATATCTTATATATGCCAATATATCCAATATATTGCCTAACCTTTTCCTCTGAATCAACTAAGCCTTGGCTTTGGCACAACAAACTTAGTGATCCCAGTTATGCGTGACCCATTGACCTTGGAAAGCTTCGTAATCAATGTCGATGGACAAGAAGTGATCTTGACTTTGGCCAAAAAATCACGACTTGGACAAGACACCGATATGGAACAAAGCCTTCATGATTAACACATCCGCACGGACAAAGGTCTTGACTTTGGCCACACAACCCATGCCAGTCTTGAATCTTGAGTAAGAATCACTCAATGGAAGGAAAAACGTTTAATATGATTTGAGGGTTTTTCGTGTGCAAATTGGCAACCAATTATTATCTTTGTTAGGTCTCATCATATATACCCTTAAACATGCATGCTAAACACATAATAAGGCGCGTAAATAAATAAATAATAATGATATGTGGATGGATACTTAACACATTGATCCTAGATCAAATCTCTCCCTTTCCTCTCTCCCGCTAGCACATGTATTACTTCTACCCGTTACATAACACTTCTAAAGAAACCTCATTTACATTGAGGGGAATAGGTGAGAAGAGAAATACAAAGAGTAAGGAGGTAATAGGCTGGACACGCAGGTCCAATTTAATAATTCTAAATTTATTACAAAAATTTCCAAAATTGCCCCACCCATCTATATATCCATCCGATATACATTATTCATGCATCACAATCATGTATTCACACAAGCATGTTATCAATCAATCTAATCCAATTAATTAATCTGATAATTAATGACCATCCAATGTTCAAACAACGATATTCACACAAACATGTTATCAATCAATCATATGTTGGGGAAAATTTGTCCAATTCAAAATTCATCAAATTGACAATGCATAACACAATGTTATCAATATTTAAGCATACTCAAACATCCAATTTCACTCAAACATGCTCAAATCAATTTTGCCCAATTTCAAGTTTCATGCTTTAACTCGATCTGATATCATTGTTGGGTTTCTACGGTCTAACGAGGATCGTTTTAAGCAAGAAACCATGTGCGAATACAACAAAGAAGTTACAGAATACTCACAATGATCGGTTGAGCGATGCGAGGAACAACAAAACTTCAAGCTTTTCTCCTCTAAGGCTCACGGCAGTGGCTGTTTTGAGCTCCTCAATTTTCGGCCATGGAAGGATCTCCAAGCTCCAAGCTTTCGAATGATGATTCCATGCTCACGGGTGCGGTTCCCTATCACCTTCGCAAGACTCTAAAGTGTGCTAGCACTCCAAAAATTTTGCCGCAAAACTTCCTTATGCTTCTCCTTCATTCTCGGCCAAAACCAGAAAATTGGAAGAAGAAAGAGGCCCAAGGCCGAGAGTTAGGAAGAGAGAAAGAAGAAAAAATATGTTGGTTTTGTTTTCAAAAAACAAATTAAAACATATACCAATTTTTCACTTTCAAAAAGTCAAAAGGTACAAGCTTTAATGCTCCCAACAACCACCATCAATCAAAGTGACAAGTTGTCAAATCACTCAAAGTGACTAGACATCACATCAATCGATTGATTAGTGATTTGATGCTTGATGTGACTTGTGGGCCCCACTAGATTCGAAATGCGAATGCGCCCGCAAATACTCCCTGGCTCGGGTTCGATAATTCCAAATTAACAAATTTTCCATTGCGACACAATTAAATAATTATTCCTAGCAAAATCACTATTCACGTCGCTAACGAATTAATTCTAAATTAACTCGTTTGCCCGAATTAAAATCTAATTTCAATTCCGCGTCGAAATCCAATTTTGTATAATATATTGAATATATTATTTTATCGATTAATTCCAAATTAATTGTTTTCTCTCTTTAATTAATATTTTATCCTAGATAAAATATCTCCGTAATTAATCCAAGATTAATTTTCTCTCTCATCTAATTAATCCCAGATTAATAAAGTGCGAGTCATATGTCATCGGTGAATCTTTGGGAAGCGACCCATGAGATCCCCAAATATGTTGGCAGTAAATCCGGTTGTCGGACTATCCGAACACGTAAGTACCCAGTACTACGTTTGTACCGATTTACAAGACAAGGTTGGCTTCTAGCAAAGCGCCATGCCTACCCAATTCTCCAGAAATATCCTTACATGAATATGTGATCTATATCAGGCATAGTATACATAGTATTGCATATTACGATCCAGTATCGGATGTCACATGCTAGGCCTGGGGCTGGAATTGTGTCTGCCCCGTACGAAGCACATATCAGATCTCTGGTAACTAGTCTCTATATCGGATAAACATGACCTAGTCATTTTAGCCTGATGACTGCAGTACATAAGAGAACCAGTTCCGTATCCTACGTGACCATCATCTCCACTATGACTAGAGTGATACTTCCGTCTTGACATCATACCCAATACACTACGATTCTCAATATACCCAGAAGAGGTGTACACAGAACCGGTTAAAGTCCTGGACGACCAAAACCAAAGTATATTGATTGTCGCAAGTATTAGCGGTGCAAGTCTCAGGTTAAGACCAAATACACCTACCCTGATTCGGACTTCCATAGACACATAGTCATACTACCAATGGAATTTTGAGGGGTCTATCCAGAGCGAAGCTGTTTCTGTACCATTGGTAAACACAACCTCCTATTACACTTGCATGAGTATCCTATACCCAAATATATGAGAACTATACCGTTATGCCCTCACAATGCGCAGAAGTGTAATACTAGTCTTTTTCACATTTATCGATGTCCAATCTCGATGATACTCTGACTAGGGATATTTAATGATTAAACCTTCGTGGATTGATACTTTCTCATATCATCTCAATCCAGGAACTAATCATATGGACCTTCTATCATTTATATATCTTGGTGATCTAATCACAAATGATAAAAGAGCAATTTCCTTTGTCACATAGGTAACTTGTACAACATCACCATGATCTGTACAAATAGTGACGCTATGGGTCATACTTGTCCAACAGTAATGGTGTTGTTTTGCATGAATTAGCTAAACATAAGGGTCTATTTATGCATTTGGTGACATATTAGCATGGAATGGGTATTAATTTTAATTCAAACTCAACTTTTGAAAATGAATTTTTGACATGGCTGAAATTATGGTGGAAGAAATGATAGTTTTGTGTTTTATTGATGATATAAACATGAGGCTAATGACTATTAATGCATTTTGAGGTAGGGTGGCATGAATTGTATATTTGGTAATTTGAAAGTTACAAGCTTGAAAGTGGGTAGCATGGCCGAATCTTGGGGTGGAAGGCTTGATTTTATGATTTAGAAATATTTTAATCATTGTATGTAATGTTATACCATGGTTTGTTGTTGGAAATTTTAAATTTTAAATTCAGGATTTGATTTAGTCATGGCCGAATGATGTTGTTAAGAGGATAATGTTGGATTATGTCAAGCCTGAAGATGAATGCTTGGCCTAATGGTTATGATGTGTGATAAGTGCATGAAAATATACTTTGAACGCCACTAACTCGGCTTATTTATCATGTATTTAATCTTAATTATAGTTTATTTTATGTGTGTTATTAGGGAGCAATGGAACATTAAGATTGTAGCAATTACACGTGTTTCGGGACCTTACGGATGCCTCGGAAGCACACGGGAGGATCGAAAGCGCAGAAGGTAGCAAGTCACCAAGTGAAGCAGCAGGCGCCGCGGCGCCCACTTCTTGGCACCGTGGCGCCCTCACCAAGTTGCTCCCATACATTTTTCCTGAGAGTTGGGCACTGTAGCCCTATTTTTTGGTGTTGCGGAACCCTGAAAGAGTCCCAAAAACTTATTTTGGTCGTGTTTTACGTATATATGGACTCTAAGACTTCTCTATAAATACCTAAGCTCATCCTAAACCCTAAAAAGAGAGAGAAACAGAGGGAGAACACATAGCAAAGAGCAACAAACACAACTTCGAGAGAGAAGAACGAAGAACTTCAAGCCAAACATGATGTCTCTCCGATTTATCGGGGCTATGGCTTTCTTCTACATGGAGAACTAATCTCCTAGATAAAGCTAATGATGAACTCCTGTATTTAAGTTTATATGTTCATGTTGTTGATTCATAAGTACTATTTAACATTTAATAAAATTGATGTTTTATTATTCTTTATTATCTTTCGATTTATAATCCAGAGATTGTGTTTTACCAATTTGCGTATAGGAATAATCATGCTTATTCTATGTATGACTGGGGAACCCAGTTGTGACTGGTAAAGTTATTTTATTAGTTGATCTTCTGCAGCAGTATTGCCTGAGGGTATATTGTCGACGTTAGATAGGCCATAACGATAACTTTGTGTGCTGTTAACATAGAGAAGGTAAATCATCGATTACCTTATAATTTAATGTCTTTTGAATTGAATATCTTCCAATTATTGGTTTGGGATGTGAAACCTTCAATTGAGTAATAAAAGGAATCAATAACTGAAAATAAGAAGTTGATACAAGATGGATTCCCGACTCTTTGCTGCCTCTCTCTACTGATAATTTCTAAGTGTTTTTCATAATTTCTACTTTACATTATCAATTCAATCTATCTATTTTGATTAAGCTATTGCTAACGTTTTTGTTTAAGTAAATTAATTCCTTGTAACCATCTCTATGAGGAATCGACACCCCAACTATACTGTGATAACCGCAAGTACTTTTTGGGCGTAATGAAATTTTGGCTCTGTTACCGGGTAGACGGTTTACAAGAAAAAAGAACAGGTTTGCTTAGTCAACAACAAAGCAAAACGGTCTCATGAAGCTATCATTTGGAAATATGACACTGGAGGTGAACATTTTTCATGTTGAGAAACAACCATGAGATGACGATGAGTGCCAGTACACATACCTGATAGACACAGTCTTGCCAAAGACAGGCTTTACATCATATGAATCTAACCCTCTCGAACTGGAACTGATTCCCAAAAACCGTAAAAAGAGGAAAATGAGAGTTAGTGCTCACTTGAAGATGATCTCTGGGAAGTTAAAAAGGTGGTTGAGCCAATTTGTCCATATGTGCTGCCTAAAATTTCAACAATCACCAGACCCTGGGGGGTCAATGGATAAAATGCTGCAGCTGGACAAAAATTCATTCTCATGTCTTAATCAACAATGTTTGCTGAAGAAGAAAGATCATGTGACTACTTGGTCCTCTGTATGGAAGCCACCATGACAACTTGGGTGGTTACGTCTGGCTGAAGACGTTAAACTTAGCGCTAGCAGGGAGGCAACCATTGCATCTGTATTTATTTTATTTTATTTTATTTTATTTAGTTTTATTTTATTGTGTGCTAATTGCATGAGTATTTATGTAGGTGTTAGCGCAGCCTACACAACTCACACAACTAAAGTCTCAGCAGCATGAGCCTGATCAAATCCATGCCTGGTAGTGTTGTTCCTTACACTTTTTTCCTTATATTTATCTTACATTGAGGATAATGCAATTTTTAAGTGTGGGGGTGTACGCATGTAGCGATAATACTTGTTATTAAAAAAAAATTTACTTTGTTTGTTTTTAAGTCCTTAACAGTAAAACATAAGTCCAATGATGAATATTGTTTACTTTATGATGAAATTTTAGAAATGATAAGTTCTTTAACGTACTTTTATCTGATGCATTGAGTAGTTGATCTAGGTTAGACTCGTAAGCACTTAACTATAGGTTTTTAGCAGTGAAAACCCATGTAGTTGGCAAAATGACAAGTTGAAGAAATTGCATGTCGATGAATGACCGTTTGCTTAAATGTCTATCCTGATTTTCTAGTGTTATGATGTATGGTATAAATAAAAAGAGAAAGTCTTGAAAGAAAGAAAAACAAAAGAAAAAGAAGAAATTAAACCACCTATAACCGATAAACGTGAAACTACCCATGGGCGAGTGTTAGGACCACCATGAGGAGAAATGCTACCTTAAAAGGTAGGTGTGTTGAAAAAAGAAAAGATTTTGAAAAGAAAAAAAAAAGAAAAGAAAAAAACAATGATACCATACTGAGCACAAAAAGGCAAATACAGAGCGCATTTGAGATATCTAGGTTGGTTTGACCCATCAGATCCCAAATTTTTAAACGAAATCACTAAGTTGGCTTACATAGGAATCAAGCTGTGAATGAACCTTTACACACACAGACTGTGAGTCTGACTTAGATGAATTATTCAAGAACTTGGATTCGAGTTACTTTGAGTACTTTGAAGGTTCTCTGATTTCATTCATAGGCATTCGTTGAAGACGATAATATGTGTAACTATTGGGACTATTTCATTTTGTTATTTTTACATGATTGTATGTTTTGAATGACGTTTATGGGTGTCATCGCTGTAAGCCCTCACGAGACTATAACTCGTCCACTAGGGTCGCCTAGGGGTTTAAAGGCTTGTTGCATACGCTAAATTCAATCGTGATCCCTAGAAAATGGCTTAGATAGTTTTTATTTATTTAGTTTAGTTATTATTTTCTTTTTGCGCTTGAATTCCTAGGGACTAGCAATAAGCTGGTTTGGGGTTGTGATAAGTGCATGAAAGTGTACTTTGAACGCCGCTAACTCGACTTGTTTATCATGGATTTAATCTTAATTATAGTTTATTTTGTGCTTTGTTATTAGAGAGCAATGGAACATGAAGATTGGAGCACTTACATGTGTTTCGGGACCTTACAGACTCATCAGAAGCACACGGGAAGATCGGAAACACATAAAGCGGTAAGTCACCAAGTGAAGTAGCAGGCGCCGCGGTGCCCAAGTTGCTCCCATACATTTGTCCCGAGAATTGGGCACCGCAACCCCTATTTTATGGCACCGCGGTGCCCTAAAAGAGTCCCATAAAATTATTTTGGTCGTATTTTACGCATATATGGACTCCGGGACTTCTCTATAAATACCTAAGCTCGTCCTAAACCCTGAAAAGAGAGAGAAACAGAGGGAGAACATATAACAAAGAGCCACAAACACAACTTCGAGAGAGAAGAACGAAGAACTTCAAGCCGAACATGATGTCTCTCCGATTTATCAATGCTATATCTTTCTTCTACATGGGGAACTAATCTCCTAGGCAAAACTAAGGATGAACTCTTGTATTTAAGTTTTTATGTTCATGTTGTTGATTCCTAAGTACTCTTTAACGTTTAGTAAAATTGATGTTTTGTTAATCTTTATTATCTTCCGATTTATAATCCAGAGATTATGTTTTACCAATTTGCATATATGAATAGTCATGCTTCTTCTATGTGTGATTGGGCAACCCAGTTTTGACTGGTAAAGTTGTTTTATGAGTTGATTTTCTGCTGCAGTATTGTCTGAGGGTATATTGTCGACGTTAGATAGGTCATAACGATAACTTTGTGTGTTGTTAACATAGAGAAGGTAAATCATCGATTACCTTAGAATTTACTGTGTTTTGAATTGAATATCTTCCGATTGTTGGTTTGGGATGTGAAACCTTCAATTGAGTAATCAAAGAAATCAATAACTAAATTTATGAAGTTGATACAAGAGGGATTCCCGACACTTTGCTGCCTCTCTCTATTGATAATTTCTAAGTGTTTTTCATAATCTCTATTTTACATTATCAATTCAATCAATCTATTTTTATTAAGTTATTGCTAACATTTTTGTTTAAGTAAATTAGTTCATTGTAACCATCTCTCTGAGGAATCGACACCCCAACTATACTGCGATAATCACAAGTACTTTTTGGGAGTAATCAAAGTAGGTGTACTAGGCTTGATGTTTAGTTGAATTTAAAGTATTGATGACGATTATTGTGTGTGTTATTTTGACCGAATGTGACTAGGTGAATAAGCATGATGATATTTATGTCATATAACATGGTTAAGTTAGCTTAAGTACATATGTCATTCATGCGCATGCTAGGATTATAAGTGGAGTTGCAGATAACTTAATATGTCAGAGAAACATCTTAAGCTATCACGTCAGTACGAGTTTGTGTATTTCATCATTTACATGCATGTTTAGGATTGCATAGAAAGTACATTAATCATGTTTGGAAATATGTTTTAGACTCTGCGCTAGAGGGTCCATTTGGTTCCATCCGAGCACATTCGTATTTCAGTGTCGGTTCAGTGAATGGATACTTCTCCTACTCTTATATTTTATGTTTACAAGTTATTTACATTTTACATTATACGTATTCCGTTTATGTTTTTCAATTTATGTATAGGTCTGTGCTACTAATTTATGCAAATATGTTACTAGTTTACGTTTTAGTTCATGTCTTTAATTTACATTTTCAGTTCATGAAATCACTTTATGCTTTCATTTTACGTTTTCAGCTTACGCTACCACATCACATATTTTATTTACATTCTCATGTTTATGTATTTATTTATGTTTTCATTTCACTTTAAGTGTCACATGTTTATGTTTCACATGCGTATTTTCAGTTCATGTAATATATAAGGTCATGTTTTCAGATTATATTTCTGTGGGGTTTCTAGGTTAGTCCCAAGATCAATTTAAGCAATGAAACATGTGTGAATACAATAAAGAAGTATGGCGGAATCATACTTACATTGATCGGATTTGCGATGCGACAAACAACAAAAATCTTTTCTCCTTCAAGGAAGCTCTCGGCTTTAGCCTTTGTTTGTTGTCCAAGATTTTTGGTCAACTCCATGGATGGATCTCCAAGATCCAAGCTTTGTGTGATGATTCCATGCTCAAGGGTTTGTTTCCCTATCACCTTGGATGACTATTCATGTGCTAGTATTGGAAAGATTTGCCATAAATCTTCCATCTTTCTTCTTGTTATTCTCGGCCTTGCCAAGAAAATTGGGAGAGAAGCGTTTGGCCCTTGGCCGAATGTGTGTGTAGAGAAGAGAGAGGTGATGAGTTGTATTAGGTTGGTTTGGTTTTCCAAAAACTAATACCAAAAATTCATTTCCAAAATTTTGTAAAATGGTTTTCAAAAAGTCAAACAAAATTTGGAGCCAAAAATGGTAATAAATACCTTCCAACAACTCACATCACTCATGAATAGTGACTGGTTGTCAATCACTCAAAGTGACAAGACATCCATCACATGAATGACAAGTGATGTGACGCGTAATGTGACTTGTGTGCCGCACTCGAATTCAAAATGCGAGTGGGCCCGCAAACACTCCCGGGCTCGGGTTCGCTAATTCTGAATTAACGAATTTTCCGTTGCGACGTAATTAAATCAAATTTAATTAAATAATTATGCCTAGCAAAATTACTATTCACATCGCTAACGAATTAATTCTAAATTAACTTGTTCGCCTGAATTAAAATCCAATTTTAATTCCGCGTCGAAATCCAATTTCGTTTAATATATCGAATATATTAATTTATCGATTAATTCCAAATTAATCGTTCTCTCTCTTTAAATAATATTTTATCCCAGATAAAATATCTCCGTAATTAATCCTAGATTAATTTTCTCTCTCATATAATTAATCCCAGATTAATAAAGTGCGAGTCATACGTCATCGGTGAATCTTCGGGAAGCGACCCATGAGATCCCCGGATATGTTGGCAGTAAATCCGGTCGTCGGACTATCCGAACACGTACGTACCCAGTACTACATTTTTACCGATTTACAAGACATGGTTGGCTTCTAGCAAAACACCGTGCCTACCCAATTCTCCAGAAATATTCTTAAAGGAATACGTGTTCTATATCAGGCGTAGTATACGTAGTATTGCGTATTACGATCCAATATCGGATGTCACATGCTAGGCCTGGGGCTGGAATTGTGTCTGCCCCGTACGAAACACATATCGGATCTCTGATAACTAGTCTCTATAATCGGATAAATATGACCTAGTCATAATATCCCGATAGCTGCAGCATATAAAAGCATCAGTTCCGTATTCTACGTAATCATCATCTCCACTATGACTGGAGTGATACTTCCATCTTGACATCACACCCAATACACTACGATTCTCAATATACCCAGAAGAGGTGTACACAGAACCTGTTAAAGCCCTGGACGACCAAAACCAAAGTATATTGATTGTCGCAAATATTAGCGGTGCAAGTCTCAGGTTAAGACCAAATACACCTACCCTGATTCGGACTTCCATAGACACATAGTCATACTACCAATGGAATTCCGAGGGGTCTATCCAGAGAGAAGATATTTCCGTACCATCGGTAAACACAACCTCGTATTACACTTGCATGAGTATCCTATACCCAAATATATGAGAACTATGTCGTTATGCTCCCACAACGCGCACAAGTGTAATACTAGTCTTTTCCGCATTATCGATGTCCAGTCTCGATAATACTACGACTAGGGATATTTAATGATTAAACCTTCGTGGATTGATACTGTCTCATATCATCTCAATCCGGAACTAATCATATGGACCTTTTATCATTTATACATCTAGGTATTCTAATTACAAATGATAAAAGGGCAATTTCCTTTGTCACATAGTTAATTTGTACAACATCACCATGATCTGTACAAATAGTGTTGCTATGGGTCATAATTGTCCAATAATCTCCCACTTGGCCTATAGCTAATCACTCAAGTGTCCTACACCCGAACTATCTACGGTTCGCTCAAACTTCTGCTGAGGAAAGGCTTTCGTCAGCGGATTTACATGGTTATCATCTGATGCGATTTATTGGATCATCACATCGCCACTGTTGGACAGTTATGACCAATAGCGTCACTGTTTATAAAAGACATTGTGTTTTTGTATAAAATTAACTATGTTATAATGAAATTGCCTTTTACCGTTTCGTAATTTATTTACTTTGATATAGAAATGGTAGAAGTCCTTATGATTAGTTCCAGATTGAGATGATATGAGACAGTATCAATCCATAAAGGTTTAATCATTAAATATCCCTAGTCGTAGTATTATCGAGACTGTACATCGATAATGCGGAATAGACTAGTATTGCACTTGTGCACGCTGTGAGGGCATAACGGCATAGTTCTCATATATTTAAGTATTAGATACTTATATAAGTGCGATAGGAGGTTGTGTTTTACCGATGGTACGGAAAACAGCTTCACTCTGTATAGACCCCGCGGAATCCCATTGGTAGTATGTATATGTGTCTATGGGAGTCCGCTTCAGGGTAGGTGTATTTAGTCTTAACCTGAGACTTGCATCGCTAGTACTTGCGACAATCGGTAAACTTTTTTTTTAGTCGTTCAAGGCTTTAACATGTTCTGTGTATGCCTCTTCTCGGTTTATTGAGAATCGTAGTGTATTGGATGTGATGTCAAGACGAAAGTATCACTTCAGACATATGAAGATGATGATCACGCAGGGATTCAGAACTGGTTCTCTATTGTGTTGCAACCATTGGGATAATATGACAAGGTCATGATTATCCGATTCAAAGAGACTAGTTGCTTGATATCCGATATGTGCTTCGTACGGGGCAGACACTATTCCAGCCCTAGGCCTTGCACGTGACATCCGATACTGGATCGCAATACGTAATACTACGGTATACTACGCCTGATATAGATCGTATATTCCATTAAGAATATTTCTGGAGAATTGGGTAGGCATGGCGCTTTGCAAGAAGCCAACATTGTCTTGTAAATCGGTAAAAACGTAGTACCAGGTACGTACCTGTTCAGATAGTCCGATGACCGTATTTATTGCCAACATATCCAAGGATCTCTTGGGTCGCTTCCCGAAGATTCACTGATGACGTATGATTCGAGCTAAATTAATCTGGGATTAATTGCGGAGAGACTTTATCTTGGATAAAGTACTATTTGAAGAGAGAGAAAGATTAATTTGGAATTAATCGTTAAAATAATATATTTGATATATTAAACGAAATTAGATTTCTACGAGAAAGTAAAATTAGATTTTAATTCGGGCAAACGAGTTAATTTAGAATTAATTCATTAGCGACATGAATAGTAATTTTGCTAGGCATGATTGTTTAATTAAATTCGATTTAATTAAGTCGCGACGGAAGTTCGTTAATTCGGAATTAGCGAACGCGAGCCCGGGAGTGTTTGCTGGCCCACTCGCATTCAGAATCGAGTGGGGCCAACATGTCACATCAACCATCACATCACATGTCACCTTTAGTTGCTTTAGGTTGATGTGTTTAGGTGAGTTGGTGAAAGTGTGTAATACACTCCAAAGTCAAAAGCAAATGTGTGACATATACCAAATCCAATTTTTGGTCTATCATTTATTATTGTTTTTGAAACAAAACATACATGCTTCCACTCTCTCTCCATTGCCGAATGCAGTGAAGGTTTTTTTCCCTCTCCATTTTCTTTCTTTTGCCGTAAGGTTCTAAGAAGGAGATTGAAAGATTTTTGTTGCAAAGTCTTTCATAGAGCTAGCACTCATCAAGGATCATAACAAGGTGTTAGGGAAACCTATTCAAGAGCTTGGAAAATAAAAAACAAAGCTTGGAGCTTTTGGATCATCTTGGCCGAGAACCTTGGAGCTCATTGGAGAAATTTTTGTTGATCAACACATCCAAAAGCCGTTCAATGTAAGTGTGTTTCCGCCACTCTTCTTTGTTATTCATTCATGATTTTATGCTTATTTGATCTTGGGACTAAGCTTAGAAACCCAACAATGGTATCTATGAGCCAAAATGAGCATGAAATGTATTAGGGTAAAATTTGGGTAAAATCAATGTAAGCATGATTTGATAAAATTGATTGATTGAGTATGCTTAAATGTTGATATATTGAGGTTGGATTGGATCAATTTCATGAAATATTGATTGGATCAATTTTTACCCCTTGGATTGGCTTGGCCGAATGTATAGCTTACCCTAGGTTCTTGGTATTTTTTGTTTTGATGATCATTGGATGACTTGAAACGATTGGGAATGTCGATTTAAAATTCAATCGGATTGAAAAACGAATTCAGACAAAAATCCCTACCTTGGCCGAGAGCTTGATGGCATGTAAAGACTTGATTTTTTGATTCAAGAATGTTGGACATTAGTTGAACAATAGGATACATAATTAATTAGTTAAATTGTATTTTTGAAATATTGATTTAGTTAATTAATTAATGTAACACACTTAAGTTAATTGAATTATAAAATTTGGAATTTTAAAATTTGATTAATGGGCTTGATTTTGAATTGGGCTTGAAAATGTTATATTTGGACATAATGGGCTTGGTTGGGCCAATTTGCTTTAGGCCAATTGGATTGGATCCAAATTGGGCCTAAATCATTTCATTAAGTCCAAATGTAATAAATGGGCTTTAAAAGTTTAATTGGGCCTTATGGGCTAAAATTGTTTTCTTGGCAAATGAGGGTGATTCCTTAATTGGGCTTGGTAATTGGATTTGACCCATATTGACCAAAGCCCATTCCTTATGAAATCAATTGAAAGCCCATCGGACTTTAATTAAACGAACATTGGATGTTAGTTGGGCTTTGAGACCCGATAAGATTAGATTTGGAATCTTAGTCGTTAAAGCGCATTAAAAGGTGTAGATATTTAATTTGGAATTAAATAGATGAATTAGTATTGAATACAGATTAAATTAGATTTAACGAGTAGTTCGATATAATTCAAGAATTCGTACTTTGAGTACTTATTCGCAAACGAGTTGGGCTCGTACAAAATCAAATCGTTGTTTGAACATTGGATGATCACATAATTAAAGACTAATTAATTGGATTAGATTGGTTGAATTGCATGCTATGAATGAATATATGGATGTGTTGAATGAATAGCGTATATCGGATGGATATTAGAAGGGAAATGACAATTTTAGAAATTTTTGTAAATTTGGAATTTATAAATTGGACCTGCGTGTCCAGCCTTATCTCTCATTATTTCTTTGTATTCTCTTCTGACCTAATTCCCCTCAATGTAATGAGGTTTCTATTATTGTATTATGTAATTAGGTAGAAGTAGAATAGTGCTAGCCGGGGAGAGGAAAGAGAGTGATTTGTTCTAGGAACAATCTGTTTAAATATCCATCCGCATATCATTATTAATTTACTTTCCGCGCCTTATTATGCTTTTAGAAATGCATGCTTAATGGTGTAAGATGAGACCTTAACAAAGATAATAAATTGGTTGCCAATTTACACGAAAAACCCTCAAAACATATTAAGCGTTTTTCCTTCCGTTGGGTGATTCTTACTCAAGATACAAAGTTGGCATTGGTTTGTTGGCCAAAGTCAAGACCTTTTTCAATTGCGGATGTGTTTGAATCTTGAGAGTTTTGTTCCATATCGGTGTCTTGTCCAAGTTGTGATTTGTTGGCCAAAGTCAATATCACTTCTTGTCCATCGACATTGATTACGAAGTTTTCCATGTCAATGGGTCCCGCTTAACTGGAATCATTAAGCTTGTTGTGCCAAAGCCAGGCTTAGTTGATTCAGAGGAAAAAGGTTAGGAAAATATATTGGATATATTGGCATATATACTGTATATATGTCTCGGACTTGGATGTCCACCTACCGGATCTAGGAATTGGATGAGATCCAATTGATCTTCGAGATCTACCTAGTTAAATATCATACAGCTTATTGGCCAAAGTCAAGGTTGTGTGTTATTTAACGGGATCCTAGCCCACTAGGAAACTGGGTTTTCCGAGTACTCGACAGAGGGTTAGAGGCTCGCCGAAAAATAGTGGGAGGCTAGTATTGAATTTGCAATTTCGTTCAGATACTTAGCTTTACGCGCTTTCAAATTATTTCGTCAAATTATTTTATTAGTTGGACAAATATAATGTTATTTTTCTTGTAACAGTTAGACTGTACCCATATATCGTTGATTAGATAGTTGGACTATCGTAATCAAGATGCCAGGAAGGGAAATGTCCGAGACATTATCATAGGCGAAAATGTCTTTAAGGGCACAAACTTTGCCGATTGGGAAATGAATATGAGGATAGTCCTTGGAGCCGAGAGGCTGCTATATACTATACAGACACCTCTCGGGCCTAAGTCCAAACCTGATCAGTTACTTGAGCTGGAGCTTTGGAAGACCCACATCGATGATAACGATACTGCTCAGTCTATTATGCTTACTGCTATGACTAAGCATTTACGTCGACAGAACAAGGACTTGGATCCCTATAACATGTTGGCGAGGTTGCACGATCTTCACCGATCTAACCGAAGGTCGCAGAGATATGAGTTAACAAAGAAGCTATTCCATTTCACGTATGTCAGAAGGTATGTCTGTTGAGTCCCATGTGGCACAGATGATTGCTGACATAGATGAGCTGGCTCAGATGAGGATAGTCTTAGAGGCTGAGATTACCATAGATATGATCTTGCAGTCTCTCCCCGACACTTGTAGACAGTTCATCATAAACTATAACCTGATGAACACTGATGATACTCTTGGAGAGTTGTTGTCAATTCTCAAGGAAGCTGAGAATGAGCTACTTAAAGGTAATAAGCGCGAGGCGCACTTTACTTCGACATCTCAGACACCGAGGGCTCGGCCCAAGGCGACTAGAGGTGTGAAGAAGAAGAAGCATAAAAGAAAGGGCAAGGCCAAATCATCAAAGGCTTCTGGGAAGCCTAAGGACAAATCTCAGGATTTTTGCCTCCAGTGTGGCAAGCGGGGTCACTGGAAGCGTGACTGCCGCGAGTACAAGGCGCTCCAGAAGGAGATTAAAGCGGGCAAGGCACCGGCTTCAGGTATGTTTGTTATTGAAATAAACATGACTATTTCTAGTTTTAAAAATTGAATTTTTGATTCTGGTTGTGGTACTCACATATGTACTGATGTGCAGGATCTGCGGATTAGCAGGAGACTGGCCTCAGGGAAGATTGATCTACGCGTCAGAAATGGGGCACCAGTCTCCATTTTGGCCGTTGGCACTTTTGTTTTAGAACTGCCCTCGGGGCATGTACTTGAACTTAATGACTGTTATTATGTACCTAGTTTGACTAGGAATACTATTTCTGTATCTATGTTAACCCAATGTGGGTATACTTTTGTATTCAGGAACACTGTGTGCTTTGTGTATAAAAATGATGTAGAAATTTGCACTGCTGTTACAAATAATGGTCTTTATATTTTGAATATAAATCAATCTCAAACATATAATATAACAAACAAAAGGCTTAAAATGAGTAACAAAGATGAAACTTATATATGACACTGTCGTCTGGGACACATAAACAAAACTCGCATATCCATACTTTCGAAGAGTGGGTACTTGGACGGATTTGATCCAAATTCATATGACGTCTGCGAATCTTGCTTATTAGGCAAAATGCCTAAATCACCTTTTAGCGGCAAAGGTAAACGCGCCACCGAACTATTAGCCCTCGTTCATAGTGACGTATGTGGGCCCATGTCTAGCCAGGCTAGATGTGGATACAAATACTTCGTAACCTTTATGGATGATACATCACGTTATGGTTATGTGTATCTTATGAGACACAAGTCAGAAACTTTTGAGAAATTCAAAGAGTTTCGACACGATGTTAAAAAACAGACCAGTAAGAGTATAAAGACATTACGGTCGGACCGTGGTGGCGAATACTTGAGCAATGAGTTTCTAGATTACTTGAAAGAATATGGTATTCTTTCACAGTGGACTCCTCCTGGAACACCGCAATTAAACGGTGTGTCCTAACGGAGAAACCAAACTTTGTTGGACATGGTAAGGTCTATGATGAGTCGCACTGAGCTACCTATTTCCTTCTGGGGATATGCATTAAACAGTGCAATTCTTATTTTGAATAAGGTTCCGTCAAAGTCTGTACAACAGACACCATATGAGATATGGACAGGAAAGAAATCGGGTTTCTCATTCCAGAAGATTTGGGGATGCTGGGCATACGTCAAACGTTTGGAAGGTACCAAACTTGAGCCCAAATCGGATAAATGCCTATTCGTAGGATATCCTAAGGAAACCAAAGGATATTACTTCTATCACCCATGAGAGAACAAAGTATTTGTTGCTCTACATGCGGTTTTCCTTGAGAAGGAATTCCTAAATGCAGTGGTTAGTGGGAGGAAAGTAGAACTCGATGAAAATCGGAGTGATACTGTTCCTGGCATAGAATCCTCAACGAAACAAGAACAGTCCATCTGGGATGAGACTATACCACAATCTTCTATTACACAAGGACCGCGTAGGTCGGAGAGAGTCAGGAAACAACCTAAGAGGTATGGGTTTATGATCTCACCTCATGTAGATATTAATCTCATTGAGGGTAACGAACCGGCTATGCATGAGGAAGCGATACAAGATATCGATTCCGCTTTATGGCAAGAAGCCATGAAGTCCGAAATGGATTCCATGTACACAAACCAAGTTTGGACACTGGTTGATGCACCAGAAGGCGTAAAGCCTATTGGTTGCAAATGGGTCTTCAAGAAGAAGATCGACATGGATGGCAACGTACAAACGTACAAAGCTAAGCTTGTAGCGAAAGGGGTATCGTCAACGACATGGTGTCGATTACGATGAAACTTTCTCACACGTTGCCATGATTAAATCCATTCGGATAATGCTTGTTATTGCTGCATATTTTGATTACGAAATATGGCAGATAGACGTTAAAACCACTTTCCTTAACGGAAACCTTTTGGAGGATGTTTATATGCAACAGCCTGACGGTTTTATCGTGCCTAGACTTGCAAATAAGGTTTGTAAGTTAAATCGGTCCATTTATGAACTGAAGCAAGCATCGCGTTCTTGGAACAAACGTTTTGATGAGATCATAAAAGAATATGATTTCATTCAAAACGAGGATGATCCTTGTGTATATAAGAAGGTTAGTAGGAGAGCACTTACTTTTATTGTCCTTTATGTTGATGATGTATTGCTTATAGGCAATGACATTCCCATGCTAACGTCGGTGAAAGCATGGCTTTCATTAAAATTCTCCATGAAAGATCTGGGAGAAGTAGCCTTTATTCTGGGAATAAAGATCTACCAGAATAGATCTAGAAAGCTGCTTGGACTCTCCCAGAGTACATATATTGACAAAGTGTTGAAGAGATTCAACATGGATCAGTCTAAGATGGGACTGTTGCCAGTGTCACATGGTGTCTATCTATCTAAGAACATGTGTCCTAAAACTCAAGATGAGAGAGACAACATGAGTCGGATACCGTTTGCCTCGGTAGTCAGATCGATCATGTATGCCATGATATGTACGTGACTTGATGTCTCCTATGCTTTGAGCATGTGTATTCGCTATCAAGCCGATCCAAGTGAAGTGAACTAAGGATGCTCTCTTAATTTATGGAGATGGAGAACTTGAGGTAACTGGGTATACCGATGCAAGTTTCCAAACCGACAAAGACGACTGTAAGTCGCAATCCGGGTACATATTTTGTTTGAATAACGGAGCAGTGAGCTGGAAATCTTCCAAGCAAGAGACTGTTGCCGATTCAACAACAGAAGCAGAGTACATTGCTGCAGCTGAAGTAGAAAAGGAAGCAGTTTGGATCCGAAAATTCCTAATTGGATTAGGAGTAGTTCCGTTAGCAGCTGAGCCCGTTCCATTGTATTGTGACAATAACGGGGCTATAGCGCAGGCTAAGGAACCGCGGTCTCATCAACGATCCAAGCATGTTCTTCGACATTTCCATCTGATTCGTGAGATCATTCATCGTGGCGATGTGAAGGTCGGGAAGGTCACATCAGATGAGAACATTGCAGATCCGCTGACGAAAGTTATTCCTCAGCAAAAGTTTGAGCGACATGTATATAGGTCAGGTATTAGATGCTTGAGTGACTAGCTATAGGCCAAGTGGTAGATTGTTGGACAATTATGACCCATAGCGTCACTGTTTGTAAAAGACATTGTGTTTTTGTACAAAATTAACTATGTTGTAATGAAATTGCCTTTTACCGTTTCGTAATTTATTTACTTTGATATAGAAATGGTAGAAGTCCTTATGATTAGTTCCGGATTGAGATGATATGAGACAGTATCAATCCATAAAGGTTTAATCATTAAATATCCATAGTCGTAGTATTATCGAGACTGGACATCGATAATGCGGAATAGACTAGTATTGCACTTGTGCACATTGTGAGGGCATAACAGCATAGTTCTCATATATTTAAGTATTGGATACTTATGCAAGTGCGATAGGAGGTTGTGTTTTACCGATGGTACGGAAAATAGCTTCGCTCTGGATAGACCCCGCAAAATCCCATTAGTAGTATGTATATGTGTCTATGAGAGTCTCTTCAGGGTAGGTGTATTTGGTCTTAACTTGAGACTTGCATCGCTAGTACTTGCGACAATCGGTAAACTTTGGTTTTGGTCATCCAGGGCTTTAACAGGTTCTGTGTACGCCTCTTCTAGGTTTATTGAGAATCGTAGTGTATTGGATGTGATGTCAATATGGAAGTATCACTTCAGACATATGGAGATGATGATCACGTAGGGATTTAGAACTGGTTCTCTATTGTGTTGCAACCATCGGGATAATATGACAAGGTCATGATTATCCGATTCAAAGAGACTATTTGCTTGATATCCGATATATGCTTCGTACGGGGCAGACACTATTCCAGCCCCAGGCCTTGCACGTGACATTCGATACTGGATCGCAATACGCAATACTACGGTATACTACGCCTGATATAGATCGTATATTCCATTAAGAATATTTCTGGAGAATTAGGTAGGCATGACGCTTTGCTAGAAGCCAACCTCGTCTCGTAAATCGGTAAAAATGTAGTACGAGGTACGTATGTGTTCGGATAGTCCGACGACCGGATTTACTGCCAATATATCCAGGGATCTCTTGGGTCGCTTCCCGAAGATTCACCGATAACGTATGATTCGAGCTAAATTAATCTGGGATTAATTACGGAGAGACTTTATCTTGGATAAAGTACTATTTGAAGAGAGATAAAGATTAATTTGGAATTATCATTAAAATAATATATTTGATATATTAAACGAAATTAGATTTCGACAAGAATTAAAATTAGATTTAAATTCGGGCAAACGAGTTAATTTAGAATTAATTTGTTAGCGACGTGAATAGTAATTTGGTCGGCATAATTATTTAATTAAATTCGATTTAATTACGTCGCGACGGAAGTTTGTTAATTCAGAATTAGCGAACCCGAGCCCGGGAGTGTTTGCGGGCCCACTCGCATTCAGAATTGAGTGGGGCCAACATGTCACATCAACCATCACATCACATGTCACCTTTAGTTGCTTTAGGTTGATGTGTTTATGTGAGTTGGTGAAAGTGTGTAATACACTCCAAAGTCAAAGAAAATGTTTGACATATACCAAATCCAATTTTTGGTATATCATTTATTGTTGTTTTTGAAACAAAACATACATGCTTCCACTCTCTCTCCATTACTGAATGCAGTGAAGGTTTTTTTCCCTCTCTATTTTCTTTCTTTTGCCGTGAGGTTCTAAGAAGGAGATAGAAAGATTTTTGTTGCAAAGTCTTTCATAGAGCTAGCACTCTTCAAGGATCATAACAATGTGTTAGGGAAACCTATTCAAGAGCTTGGAAAATCAAAACCAAAGCTTGGGGCTTTTGGATCATCTTGGCCGAGAACCTTGGAGCTCATTGGAGAAATTTTTGTTGATCAACACATCCAAAAGCCGTTCAATGTAAGTGTGTTTCCGCCACTCTTCTTTGTTATTCATTCATGATTTTATGCTTATTTGATCTTGGGACTAAGCTTAAAAACCCAACAGCCACGATGTATGATCCGAACGAATTAGATGAATAGTTGAAGTATATATCTGGATCGTTGATGAGACCATTAATTCTTTAGACTGTGCTGAAGCCTAGCTCAGCTGCTAATAGAACTACTCCTAATCTGATTAGGATTATTATAGATCCAAATGGCTTCTATTGCTGCCTCAGCTGCAGCAATAACCCACTTTTGTTGTTTATTCGGTAACAGTATCTTGCTTGGAAGATTTCCAGCTCACTGTTCCGTTATTCAAACTTTATAGTACCTTTATTACGACTTATAGTCATTTTTATCGGTTAGGAAATTTGCAACGGTGATCCCAGTCACTTCAAGTTCTCCTTCTCCATAGTATAAGACAGCATCCTCAGTTCGTCTAAGATACTGAAGGATGTTCTTAACATCAATCTAGTGACTATCACTTGAATTGGCCTGATTGTGACTCTATATGCTCAAAGCATATGAGACACCAGGTCGCGTACATTTATTTCAATGTACGAGTTCTCAGAGAGTACCAACAACTTTTAGATCTATCCCAGTAGATCTTTATTCCTAGAATAAAGGTTGTCTCTCCCAAGAATTCTACGGAGAATTTTCATGAAAGTCAAGCTTTCACCGATTGTATTATGTGAATATCATTTCCAAGAAATGTCATATCATCATTATTTAGGACATTCACTGTCAGTGCGCTCCTACTAATCTCCTTATTGTTGGGGTTGGTGCTCAGAGCGCCAATCCGGGCCGTATTTATGTCTGATTCATGAATACGAACATCCCCTGATTCCATAATATTACTTATTTATGGTTGCACCTCTTGTTCTTATATACGTATTCGATCTGATTACGATTAGATTGAAACTAAATGTGGTTTAGTGATATGTATATATTATACAAAGGCCCGATAATATATAATCCAGTACACAGTTACAAAGTTAGTTTGTAATTGACATTGGGAAGTGTCACTGCTATATGTATATTATCAAACATAGTTCCTGGTCAAGATTTGCTAACACGGGTCGGTTAGTCAAATCCGTTGAGACCAGTACATGTCGTATATCGAGACTTGGTCCGATGGTTTATCCCAATGAACCATGAGTCTATGGAGACTCGTATAGATGTGTAGGTGTTTATAGTGGATAAACACTGAACGGCTCACCGAAGATTCTTAATGGATGGTATGCCAACGTCAATAAGAATATTCTCGGGTTGAGTAGCATAGTGGTCCTTCGACTTGAGACACCACTGTGGATGTATGAGACATCCTCCACACTTAGATGGCAGTCACGTCACCGATCTATTTAGATCAGACCTCCGCCTGTTCGTTGGGTGTGGATCGATCCTCAGGATATCCTGTGTGTGTCAAGATAGGATCCGTCAGTTCTGTGTACAGAGCATAGGTAGTCCATATATTATTAGCAGTCTGTTAAATCTGTGGCCACAGTATACATCGGAAGTAAGTTCCGAGTGTTATTTAGAGATTGCTAATAGATACGTCGACGGGATAATACCTATAGAGATTTGACGTTTACATCTATATCTCTGGGATTATCCGGATACCTGTGACGGAGGGATTATACGTATGCAATGACCTCGACCTGTATGATTCAGCTAGTTTATCCGTGATCGTCATAATCTACGGGTGGATAGATTATGTACATGAAATTGGATTTCATGACGGATATACCTGAATCTAGAGAGTCTCAATAATGAAACATACTCGTAGAGCACTAGAGCAACATTTATGAATAATGATGATTATTTATAAATCGTTTAATCGTTAAACGAAAAATACATGCGAACGGGCCGAACCGTCATTTCCTAATTAATGTGTATTTGTATTTAATATATGATATTATTAAATACACATTAATAAATAGTCAAATAAAGGTATTTGACATATATCATCAATATATGTATTTGAGATATTTAAAGTAAATATAATACATATATTTGATATATTTGTATTTAATTAATTATTTAATTATTTAATTGTTAAATGATTAATATAATTAAAATATAAATATATCACCAAATGATAAAGTTAGGAAATGATTATAAGTTGCAATTGTTGACTTATACATTAAAGGAAAAGGTTGTCAAATTGATTTTGACTTCTTAAGATATTTGTTCAAAATTGTTTGAAAAATTAAAATATCTTTCTCCTTTATTTTTAATTAATTTCGGCCATGACTTTGAAAATATATAAGAGATATATTTTCTTAGTTGCAATTGTTGACTTAGTATAAATATCAATAAAGTGTTTTTAGATATTTATATATAAAGTTGAACAAATTCAAATGAAATGAAATTGAAAATAATTTGGTAAATACTTATGGTAAATTTCGGCCAAGGGTTATTTTGCCACAAGTATATATTGTTTTCATTTCATCTTCATTTAACTAACCTAATACATTTCAAAGAAAACGCCATTAATGGAAGCAAAGGAAGCTTGTGAGAAAGAAAGAAGAAATCAAAGAAAGCTTGGATTTTAGTGAGTTTTTCCAACTTGCTATAGAAAGGAAAATGTTCCTTAGGATCTAGGCTTTAACATATGATGTTCTTAGGTTATTTCTTTCTTTATTCCTTGTGTTTTTGTTGATGGAAGTTTTGATGGAAGTGTTGAGCATGTATGATGAAGGAAAGTTGTGACTATTGTAGTTATAAGCTTTCTTTTAAGGTTTTGGAAACCATGTTGCTAATCTAGAGTTGTTGACCCACTCTTAGATGACCTAGATTTGATCTTGAGTTGTTTCATTGTGTTGAGACTTTGATTGGATGGAAGAAAGATGATTAAAGTGTTGTATTTAACCAATTTGGTCTAATTTGTCCAATTTGATGAAATTGAAAAATTAGGGTTCATGACCAATTCCAAATTTGGGGGTTTTCATTTATGTTGTGTATTTGGATGTGTATATGATGCATATAAAGTTTCATGTTCATTGGATTACATCTTGATGTGTTTTGATGAATGAAATGACAAAGTGAACAAAATGGCACCAATTGGGTGCATTCGGCCAAACTTGCAAAAATGGGGATTTGTGTTGCCCTTGGTGTTTTGATGTTTTGAACATGCTAAGTTCATCTTAGAAATGATTTAGAATCATTCAAAATTGATTAGATCAATTTCGGACTAAAATGGACAAAATACCAATGTAAGGGCATTTCGGTAAATTCACTTGAATATGATTCATTTTGAATTTTATTTCATAATTTGATTATTGGAATGTTAAATAAATATTTTTATTTAATTAATCCGAGAAAAAGTTTTGAAATCGGAAGATTCGATCTTACGCCGCTTCCGCTGCGTTACCGGATTCTGCCCCTAAAACCCCTACACTTATATACACAAGAATCATTTTCATTTTGAATTAAATCATACACCATTATGATTACATCAAAACGACAGTTCCAAGAACTCAATGCTTGCTTCAATCCATATATGGATCGCATAACTTGCAAACCTTGTTTGCTCGTTTTGGTACGACAGAACCGTCAGGATGTTGTAAACATCCTCCAAAAGGTTTATGTTTAAGGAAAGCGATTTTGATGTTCAGCTGCCATATTTCATAAATGAAACATGCAGCATCAGCAAGCATTATCCAAATGGATTTAACCATGGAAACAGGTAAAAGGTTTCGTCGTAATCGACACAATGTTGATAACGATACCTTTTCGCTACAAGCCTAGCTTTGTGCGTTGGTATGTTGCCATCCATGTATGTCTTCCTTGAAGACTCACATAGTACCAATAGGCACAATACCTTGCGGTACAACAACTAGTGTCAAAACATAGTTGGTATACATGTAATCCATTTCGGACTTCATGGCACTTTGCCATAATAGGGAGTCGATACCTTGTATAACTTCCTCATACGTAGTCAGTTCGTCTTCCTCAATAAGATTGACATCTTTATGAGGTGAGATCAGAAACCCATACCTCCCAGGTTGTTTTCTGACTCTCTTCGACTTACGTGGTTCTTGTGTATTCGAAGATTATTGGTATAGTTTCATCCTTGATGAACTATTTATGTTCCATTAAGGAATCGGTGTTTGGAATAGTATTACTTCGATTTTCATCGAGTTTTACTTTCCTCCCACTTACCACTGCATATTGGTATTTCTTTTAGGAAAACCGCATGGTGAGCAACAATTACATTGTTCTCTTGTGAGTTGTATAAGTACTATACTTTGGTTACCCTAGGATAACCTACAATTAGGCACTTATCCAATTTTGGGTTTTAGTTTGGTATCATCCAAACTTATGCCCAACATTCCCAAATCTTCAGGAATGAGAAAACCCAGTTTCTTTGTTGTTCATATCTAATATGAAGTCTGTCAAACAGATTTGCATAGAACCTTATTCAAAATAAGTTATGTACTGTTAATGCGTATCTCTTGAAGGAAAATGGTAGCTCAGAGCGACTCATGATTAACCTTATCATGTCCAACAAAATTCGGTTTCTCTGTTTGGACACATCATCAAACTGACGTGTTCCGGGAGGAGTCCTCATTGAAAGAATACTACACTCTTTCAAGTAATCGAGAAACTTATTGCTTAAGTATTTTCCACTACGGTCTAACCGTGACGGTTTTAATACTTTAGCCGATCTGTTTGTCTACTTCGTGTCGAAACTCTAACAGTTTCCGATTCATGTTTCAAAAGAAACACATAACCATAACGCGATGCCACATCCGTAAAGGTCACGAATATTCATATCCACCTCTAGGCTAGCTAGACATGGGCCCACTTACGTCACTATGAATGAGGGCTAACAGATCGGTGGCACTTGCACTTTTACCAAGTAAAAGATGTTTTAGGCACTTTGCCCAATAAACTAGATTCGTAGACATCATTTGAATAGAATCAAATCCGTCCTAGTATCCACTATTCAAAAGTGTGGATATACGAGTCTTGTTTAATATGTCCCAGACAACAATGCCATTGATAAGTCTCAACTAATTAATCAGTTTGAGCTATTTGTTTGTCATGTTATACGTTTGAGATTCATTTATATTCAAAATATAAATGCTGTCATTCACATCTAATGTGTTTATCTCAATATCATCTTTATAAAATAAAACACTTTAGTGTTTTAGAATATAAAGGTATACCCGCAACGGGTTAAACCATGATATAGAGATAATGTTCCTAGTCAAACTAGTTACATTGTAACAGTTTCCTAATTTAAGTACACACCCGAATGGTATTTCCTAAACTTAGGTATCTACGGTTAAAACAGCGACTTTCGTCCCGTTTCCGACTCGTAGGTAAATCTCAACTCAAGTCAGTATCCTGCTTTTCAGCAGATTTTGCACACCAGTACATATTTATGTACCACATCCAGTATCTAAAATCCAATTTTAATACTAGTAGTGAGCATGTTTATAACAAACATATTTGAACTCGGAGCCTTGCACCGTCTTCACTCCTTCATGTCTGCCTTGTCCATACGGCAGTCACGCTTCCAGTGACCCCGTTTGCCATAATTTAGGCAGACATTTTGGGATATGTCCTTAGTCTTCCTTGAAGACAGTGATGATTTTGCCTTTGCCATTTTCCACCCCCAGAAGCTTCGGCCAAGCCTTGGCCTTCTGGGATGTCGAAATAAGATGCGTCTTGCGCTTTTTGCCTATTGCAAACTCTGGCTTTGTCTCATTGAGAATAGCCATTAACTCTCCAAGAGTTTTCTATTGCAATTTTTACTTCTAAGATCTAAGGATAGATCTATGAATATCCTTCAATTTCAATATCATACTATAATGATCTAACCCTTAGTTCTGACTAAGAAATTAAGGAGTCTTTGCGGCAAGTATAACGGATAAGCACTAAAGTTATCATCACATGAATATTCCAAATATCATGTTCTACTATTTGCTCAACTCCGGGCTTAGGCCAAGAGGTTGTTCTATCAAATAGAATAACTTCTCAATTTTCAAGACTATCCTGAGATTTTATTCCCATTCTGAAAATTAAAGCCATTTTCACCCGGTTTATATTTTAAACGCTAATCTTTCAGTTATCTTGATTTTAATAGTCCAACTATTTAATCAACGATTTCGGGTACTTATTAATATAATGATTACTATAGTCTAACTATATAATCAACTATAATTTAATTGGTTAATTAAAATCAACTATTAATTGAAATAGTTTGAATACAGTCCAACTGTTTATTAAAACAACAATTAAATATTAGTCCAACTAATATATTAATTTATATGACGAAAAATTGAATGAGCGCGTATTGGCAAGTAACTAAACGAATATTGCAAATTTAATACTTGCCTCCCACTATTTTTCGGCGAGCCTCTAACCCTCTGTGGAGTACTCGGGAAACCTTGTTTCCTAGTGGGCTAGGATCCCGTTAAATAACACACAATCTTGACTTTGGCCAACAAATTGTATGATAATTAACTAGGTAGATCTCTAAGATCAATTGGATCCAATCCAATTCCTAGATCCAGTAGGTGGACATCCAAGTCCGAAACATATATCTATATATGTCAATATATCCAATATATTCCCTAACATTTTTCCTCTGAATCAATTAAGCCTTGGCTTTGGCACAACAAACTTAATGATCCCAGTTAAGCGGAACCCATTGACTTTGGAAAGCTTAGTAATCGATGTCGATGGATAAGAAGTGATCATGACTTTGGCCAACAAATCACAACTTAGACAAGACACCGATATGGAACAAAGCCTTCATGTTTCAAACACATCCGCGACGGACAAAGATCTTGACTTTGGCTAACAAACCAGTGCCAATCTTGGATCTTGAGTAAGAATCACTCAATGGAAGGAAAAACGATTAATATGTGTTGAGGGTTTTTCGCGTAATTGGCAACAAATTAATTATCTTTGTTAAGGTCTCATCATCATACACCCTTAACATGCATTCTAAAAACATAATAAGGCGCGTATAAATAAAATAATAATGATATGCGGATGGATATTTAAACACATTGTTCCTAGAATAAATCTCTTCATTTCCTCTCTTCGCTAGCACAAGTATTACTTCTACCCAATTACATAACACTTCTAAAGAAACCTCATTTACATTGACGGGAATAGGTGAGAAGAGAAATACAAAGATTCAAGAGGTAATAGGCTGGACACGCAGGTCCAATTTAATAAATTCTAAATTTATTACAACAATTTCCAAAATTACCCTCACCCATCTAATATCCATCCGATATACATTATTCATACATCGCATTCATGTATTCACACAAAAATGTTATCAATCAATCTAATCCAATTAATTAATCTGAAATAAATGACCATCCAATGTTCAAACAACGATTTGATTTTGCGCAAGTCCGACTCGTTTTAAGAATAAGTACTCAAAGTACGAATTCTTGAATTATATTAAACTACAACATTAAATCCAATTTAATTTTTATTTAATACTAATTCAATATTTAATTCTAAATTAAATAATTACACTTATTAATGTACCTTTACGACTTAGATTCTAAATCTAATCGTTACGGGTCTCAAAGCCCAATTAACATCCAATGTCAATTTAATTAAAGTCCAATGGGCTTTTAATTAATTTCTTAAGGCATGGACTTTTGGTCAATATGGGTCAAACCCAAATACCAAAGCCCATTTAAGGAATCACCTTTATTTGCCAAGAAACCAATTTAGGCCCATTAAGCCCAATTAAAATTAAAGGTGCATTTTAATTATATTTGGACTTTATGGATATGGTTTTGGGCCCAATTGGATCCAACCAATTAGCCTAAACCAAACTTGGCCCAACCAAGCCCATTAAGCCCAAATACAACTTTTACAAGCCCATTTCCAAAATAAGCCCAATTAATTTAAATTACAAAATTCCAAATTTTACAATTAAATTAATTAAAGTGTATAGCCATAATTAATTAACCAAATTAACATTTCCAAAACACCAATTTACTCAATTAATTATGCTTATCATCATCAACTTATGTCCAACAAAATTGAATCAAAAAATCAATCATTTTATATGCTTCTAAGTCACGAAATTTGAGGTTTTCTTTGTCCGATTCGGTTTTAATCCAATTAAATCCTAAATCAACATTACCCAATGATTTCAACTCATCAAATGATCAAAAACACAAAATCACCATGACATTAGGGCACCTCCAAGTTTCGGCCAAGCCAAGTAATTGGGGAAAATTTGATCCAACTCAATTTTCATCAAATTGATCATGCATAACACTATGTTATCATCATTCAAGCATATTAAACAATCAATTTCATCCAAACATGCTCAAATCAATTTTGCCCAATTTTACCCTAATCTTAATTTCATTCTCAAAATGGCTCAAGATACCATTGTTGGGTTTCTAGGTTAGTCTCAAGATCAATTTAAGCAATGAAACATGTGTGAATACAATAAAGAAGTATGGCAGAATCATACTTACATTGATCAGATTTGCGATGCGATGAACAACAAAAATCTTTTCTCCTCCAAAGAAGCTCTCGGCTTTAGCCTTTGTTTGTTGTCCAAGATTTTCGGTCAACTCCATGGATGGATCTCCAAGCTCCAAGCTTTGTGATGATTCCATGCTCAGGGTTTGTTTCCCTATCACATTGGATGACTCTTCATATGCTAGCATTGGAAAGATTTGCCACAAAGCTTCCATCTTTCTTCTTGTTATTCTCGGCCTTGCCAAGAAAATTGGGAGAGAAGCATTTGGCCCTTGGCTGAATGTGTGTGTAGAGAAGAGAGAGTTGATGAGTTGTATTAGGTTGGTTTGGTTTTCCAAAAACTAATACCAAAAATTCATTTCCAAAATTTTGTAAAATGGCTTTCAAAAAGTCAAACAAAATTTGGAGCAAAAAACGGTAATAAATGCCTTCCAACAACTCACATCACTCATGAATAGTGACTAGTTGTCAATCACTCAAAGTGACAAGACATCCATCACATGAATGACAAGTGATGTGACGCGTGATGTGACTTGTGGGCCGCACTTGAATTCGAAATGCGAGTGGGCCCGCAAACACTCCCGGGCTCGGGTTCGCTAATTCCGAATTAACGAATTTTCCATTGCGACGTAATTAAATCAAATTTAATTAAATAATTATGCCTAACAAAATTACTATTCACGTCGCTAACGAATTAATTCTAAATTAACTCGTTCGCCCGAATTAAAATACAATTTTAATTCCGCGTCGAAATCCAATTTCGTTTAATATATCGAATATATTAATTTATCGATTAATTCCAAATTAATCATTCTCTCCCTTTAAATAATATTTTATCCCAGATAAAATATCTCCATAATTAATCCTAGATTAATTTTCTCTCTCATATAATTAATCCCAGATTAATAAAGTGCGAGTCATACATCATCGGTGAATCTTCGGAAAGCGACCCATGAGATCCCCGGATATGTTGGCAGTAAATCCGGTCGTCGGACTATCTGAACACGTACGTACCTAGTACTACGTTTTTACCGATTTACAAGACATGGTTGGCTTCTAGCAAAGCACCGTGCCTACCCCAATTCTCCAGAAATATTCTTAAAGGAATATGTGATCTATATCAGGTGTAGTATACGTATTTGCGTATTATGATCCAATATCGGATGTCATATGCTAGGCCCGGGGCTGGAATTGTGTCTGCCCCGTACGAAGCACATATCGGATCTCTGGTAACTAGTCTCTATAATCGGATAAACATGACCTAGTAATAATATCCCGATAGCTGCAGTATATAAGAGCACCAGTTCCGTATCTTATGTGATCATCATCTCCACTATGACTGGAGTGATACTTCCATCTTGACATCACACCCAATACACTAAGATTCTCAATATACCCAGAAGAGGCGTACACAGAACCTGTTAAAGCCCTGGACGACCAAAACCAAAGTATATTGATTGTCGCAAGTATTAGCGGTGCAAGTCTCAGGTTAAGACCAAATACACCTACCTTGATTCGGACTTCTATAGACACATAGTCATAATACCAATGGAATTTCGAGGGGTCTATCCAGAGAGAAGCTTTTTCCGTACCATCGGTAAACACAACCTCCTATTACACTTGAATGAGTATCCTATACCCAAATATATGAGAACTATGCCGTTATGCTCCCACAACGCGCACAAGTGTAATACTAGTCTATTCCGCATTATCGATGTCCAGTCTTGATAATACTACGACTAGGGATATTTAATGATTAAACCTTCGTGGATTGATACTGTCTCATATCATCTCAATCCGGAACTAATCATATGAACCTTTTATCATTTATACATCTAGGTAATCTAATTACAAATGATAAAAGGGCAATTTCCTTTGTCACATACTTAATTTGTACAACAACACCATGATCTGTACAAATAGTGATGCTATGGGTCATAATTTTCCAACAGTTTCATGTCATGAGTCACGTTTACAATTGACGTTCTTTTCATGTCATTTACAAGTCATGTTTAATAGATTTCATGTCATGTTTTCAGTTTACACTGTTACGTTATATGTTTTCATTTTATGTACTTCATAGTTTTCAATTTAAAACTTTCAGTAAATATTAAGTATGAAAATATTTTCAAACCACCAGTGGAGTGTCGTCCTTTCATATTTAGCATCTTGGGTATGCTCACATTTCCTCATGAGGCACTGATCACCCTCATAGGCTCAAGTTCATGTTAATGTTCCCCTGCTTACACGGTGTCAGGTCCGGCTCAGTAGGTCTCACACCTCCAGGTTACGATACTTGTGAGATTTTTCAGGGAAACAAGTTTTTAGACACGCTTATATATTTCAAATCATGTATATATTTTCAGATCATGTTCATTATTTCCATTCACGTTATATTTTGAAGTCCATGATTACGTTTTCAATACGTAATTTAGCTTTCAACTCATATGTGTTCTTTATAGTTTTTCAGTCTTGTTTTCATGTTTACAAGTTTAATCACGTCTTTGTGTTATGTTGATGTATTTCAGTTTTCAGTCATATCATGCCAAGCCTTACTTGTCGTTATGTTATTTTCAGTCAGTTTTCATGTCATGTTTTCAAGTTGTAACTCATGACCTCGTTTTCATGTCTTTATGTATTTCCAGTCTTCAAGTCATATTATCGTTTCTAGTTTTTATGTTCACATATAGTCAAGTTGTCACGTTTAAGTTTTCAAGTCACACTATCATTTCAGCTTCACGGTTAATTCATGTCACGGTCAAGGTCATGTTATGTTTCCTATTTTATGTCATATATATATTATCATCTTTCAATATTCAGCCATGTACAAGTCCTCAGATCATGATATAGTTTATGTATTTGTGCATGAATTACGTTGTGACTCATGTTCCAGGTTTGACGTACTATTTATATGTCTTTACATTCACTCACTAAATCATTCATTCGACTTACTTCATTTATTTTCAAACTTACAGGTATTTCATGATCACACATGCATATGATGAGCTTTGAAGGAGATGAGATCCAACACCAGTCATTAGCATCACGGTTATCAAGTTCACAAAGTTAGGGCCCAATAGTTTTGCATTTTTTTAATCAAGTTAGGCCATGAGCCGAGTTATATATACATATTTGTATAATCATATTATGTATGTATAAGTCATGTTGTGATTAGATTGCATGATTATGTAAGTTCAGATGTTATTATCGGTCTAAGGTCATTTTACATATTGGGTTGAGTTGTAATATATGAATTATATAGACACTTCATGGTGTTGGACAATGATCCAGGTTGCATGATATTTAGGGTATATCATGTCGAAATATTTAGCAAGTCTGTCAGGTTTAGTCATGTATGCATGTTATGTATGAACGCCATATATGCATGTATGTATGTTTCACAGTCAGCAAGTTAAGTCATCCATCACGATATATGTGCCGTTAATGTTCATTGTCTGATAGCCATGTATATATACAAGCCAATTCAACACAACATGAATCATAACACGTTATGTACGTACACATTGTGGGCTTATGGAGATGGAAGCACCGACCTTTTGTCCGTCGCATGCTCGAATTTTCAAGGGATGTGACAAATATAGAGATGGAAATGTCGTCTACTGCCGGTAGCATGCTCGAATTTTTTGGGGATGTGCCAAAGATGGTATCATAGCAAAAGGTTTAGGGTGTAATGAGTATTTGGCTCCATCGAATCCAACTAGGTTCTCTAACTCATGAAGATAAATTTGAATTGCATGTGAAAGTTATGGTATCATTACATGTGAAAGTCATTGCATGTGATCATATGTATAATCCACTTGCTGGTCAGGATTCACGAATGAATCTTATTTAAGGGGGGAGAATGTCACACCCTATGTGTTTAGCCTGTTTATCATGTTAATCATGATCATATGAGTCATGTATGTGACATCTCATGTACATGAAAGATCTGTGTATGTTGACCGACAAGAGCAAGTCAGGCTCACTCATGGTTTATAATTTGAAAATTCAGCATTTTCAGGTTTGTGTTACATTCATTTCAGTGTTCGAACGCAACCAGTACTCGTGTTTGTAATATGTTTTTAATACATTTGAACAAAATTTCCAGCGAGTTTTTGTTTGAGTGGTGTTCTTAGGTCGTTCGAACGCAACCTTCAAGAGGGCTAGCGTTCGACAAGAGTTTGAACACGACTGTGATTTTTAGATAGAAACTTTCGAATAACTTTTAGTATTTTGGCCATAAAATAGGATAACGATGTTTGATTTCAATGATCTTGGTACTATTGAAAATCTTAGAGACAGATCTACAACTTTAATTCCAAATTTCAACTAGAACAAGATAAAAACGTATATTTTTTAGGTTGTACTATTCGATTTCGGAATTGTTCACTCAATTTTAACATGTGCTTTAAATACATTAGTATTAAATTTAATAAAATATTCCTTTTGTTATATAAACAACTACTATTCATCAACTTCATTCACAATTTTTGCTTTCAAGCACAATAAAAAACTCTCTCCTTTTTTCACGCCAATACAAAGGGAAATTTAAACTTCCTTCACTCACTTCTTCTTCTTATTTCGAAATCAAGCATGCATCATTCATCTCACATTTTCTAAATTCATGAAGAGTAGATTGTAATAGTGTTGTTTTGTATGAATTAGGTAAACCTAAGGGTCTATTTATGCATTTGGTGAGATATAGCATGGAATAAGCATTAATTTTGATTCAAATTTAACTTTTGAAAATGGGTTTTTTCCATGGCCGAAATTATGGTTGAAGGAAATATAGTTTTGCAGTTTATTGATGATATAAATATGAGATTAGTGACTATTAATGCATTTTAAGGTAGTATGGCATGGATTGTACAATTGGTAATTTGAATGTTTCAAGCTTGAAAATGGGTAGCATGGCCGAATCTTAAGGGGGTGGAAGGCTTGATTTTATGATTTGGAAATATTATAATAATTATATGTAATGCTATATCATGATTTATTGTTGGAAATATTGAATTGTCAATTTAGACTTTGATTTAGTCATGACTGAATGATGTTGTCAAGTGGATGATGTTGGATTATGTGAAGCCTGAAGATGAATGCTTGGCCGAATGGTTATGATGTGGGTGTACTAGGCTTGATGTTTAGTTGATGTTTAAAGTATTGATGACGATTTTTGTGTGTGTTGTTTTTGCCGAATGTGACTAGGTGAATAAACATGATGATATTTTTCATATAGCATGGTTAAGTTAGCTTAAGTCTATATGTAATTCATGCATATGCTAGGTTCATAAGTGGAGTTACAGATAACTTAAGATGTTAGAGAAACATCTTAAGTTATCACGCCCGCAAGAGTACTCGTATTTCATCATTTACGTGCATGTTTAGGAGTGCATGATAAGTACACTAATCATATTTGAACACATGTTTTAAACTCTACGCAGGAGGATCCATTTGGTTCCATCCGAGCATGTCAGCATTTGGATGTCGATTCAGTGAGTGGATACTTCTCATACACCTATATTTTATGTTTACAAATTCTTTATGTTTTACGTTATATGCATTCCATTTATGTTTTTCAGTTTATGTATAGGTCTATGCTACCAATTTACGTATGAAAATATGTTACTTGTTTATGTTTCAGTTCAGGTCTTTAATTTACATTTTCATTTCATGAAATCACTTTATGCTTTGATTTTAAGTTTTCAGCTTACGCTACCACGTTACATCTTCAATTTAAGTTCTCATGTTTACATATTTTACTTACGTTTTCAGTTCACGCTATATGTCACATGATTATACTTCACATGACATGTCTACACATTTTCAGTTCATGTAATCCATGATATCATGTTTTCAGTTTATGTTTTGATGCCATATATATCATAGACCTTTCATGGTCTAACCGCTAGATGTTCATTGGGTGTGGATCGATGCACTCGTTAATCAAATATGTATCAACAAAGGATGCGTCAGTCCGTATGTGTACCATAAAGGATTTAGATATCCATGTATGTAAGTCACGATTTTTAAGACTTTGGCCAAAACCGATCACCTAGGGTGGATTGCATATATCAGAAATGGTGTTCTGATAGTTATAAAGAATCATGGATATGTCGACATGAGATGTGCACCTTGGAAACTTGACGGTGCAATCTATGTTTCCTAAGTACACCTCTGATAGCCTACGACAGAAGGATTGTTAAAGATATATGATGACCTCAACTTGTATAGTTCAGAAATGTCGTTCGTGTACTTCCCAAATTCGGAGGTGGCCGAATTGCGTAATATAAGCTAGGCTTATATGACAAATGTGTCAGGACTTAGAGAGTCCCATAATATGAAGTGTACTCAATGAGCTATTGGGTAGCCGGTAATATTTGATAATAATAATATTATATTATAATTATCAATTAAAATAATTATGTGTTACTAGATAACATTAGTTATTTACTTTGACTCAATTGGATTAATCCAAAATCACACAAAGACTTTGTTGTAATTTCATAAATTTCTCTACCATTAGAGGATATTTTGATAATTATAAAATATGTAATAATAGGTGTATTTGTCTTGATTTAATTGGATTAAATCAAAGTTGTAGATAATAAACTAATCAATTGGTTAAACTTTGTCTTAATTTAATTGGGTTAAATCAAAGTGGTAGACAAAAGTGATTAGTCACACCTAATTATATATATTTGGACAAATTGGATTAAGCCCACCTAAAAGTTGATTAGAAGTTTTAATAATGAAAAAATTGCATAAGCTTCACTATAAAAAGCTAGCTTGAGCAAGTTTTTAATTAAGCTTGAGAAAGCTAAAACAATCAAGAATTATAGATATTAGCCTAAGTAAAAGAAGTGTTTAGAGAAGCTTTGGAAGTTCTCTACAATATTTCAACAAAGACAAATCAAGATTGGATCTTGGAATCAAGCTTGCTAGCTTTATAAGTTCTCTACAATATTTCAACAAGGCGAAGAAGATTAGAACTTGGAATCAAGCTTACTAGATCAGTTTGATCTTCTCTAAAGCTATGTTTTCATTAGTGAGTTGAATTAGTGAAACATATAGTGGTGCATTATGTATTGGATACATAATAGCATAGCTTGAAGTTGGAATTAGGCTAATGAATTGTGTATGGATGCTTTGGAAGCATAAACACAATATGCTTGTGACTGGGTCAAAATGTTTATGTTGGACATAAACATAAAATTAGATTTTGGAACTCTAGATAAACATAATAACATAGCTATGTTTATGTAATAATTAAAAAATAAATATTAAATTAATTAACAATTAATTAATTAATTAATAATTTTATACATGTGTCAAAATTATAATGTGTATCTAATCGAATTATGTATCTTATATATATACACACATTAAATATAAAAAAATGTCACAGCATGTGTAAAGTTATTAATAATTGGTATTATTTGTAATTAATTGCCATATTGCTCTACGAGTATACTTTTTTAGTAGGACTCTATAGGTTCAGGTATATCTAACATGAAATACATTTCGTGTCCATAATTCGCCCACTCATAAAGTATGATAACCATAACCACACTGAACCATACAAGTCAAGGTGTAAGCATATCGTATAGTCCCTCTGTCATAGGCTATCCAAATTACACAAGAGATATAGATAAGAATGTCAAATCTCTGAAGTGTACGCGACATATTCGTGATCTTTTAATCAATATTCAGAACTCATTTCCAGAATATGCTCCGATAAGAGAGTTAAAGATCACAAAGTTGATGCCTAAATCCCGTACACGAGACTGACAGATCCTCTTTAGATACATCACATGATGCTATGAGTATCGCTCCATACCTAACCAACATATGGAGGTTTGGTCTAGATAGACCGGTAACATGAATGTGTTAAAGTATGGATGATCACTCATACATCCGTGATGGTATCTCAAATCAAAGGACTATATATGCTACTCGACTCGGGAAAATTTATATTGACATTGGTGTGCCATCTATTAGGAATATTTCCAGTGAGCCATTCAATGCTCAAATAAACACCTACATGTCTATATGAGTGTCTAAAGACTCTTGGTTCATTGAGATAAATCATCAGATGAAATCTCGATATACGACATTTACCAGTCTCAACGAATTTTATAAATCGATTCATGTCAACAAATCTTGACCATGAACTTTATTTGAGAATTTACCACAAGTAGTGACACCACCCAATATCAAATACAAGTCTAGTTTTAATTATGTGACTACTGTATATTCTTGGGTCTTTGTCTAATATATAAAACACTAAACCTTAGTAAATTTCAATCTAAACTATATTAGATCGAATATGTAGATAAAAGATAAGAGGTGATGTCATTAAATGAATAATATTATGGAAAAAGCGATTATGTGTATTCATCAACATGTTAGAGCACCAACCCCAAAAATTTCTCTCATTTGCTCTAGTGTCAATCCATGATATCGTGTGCACTTCTTTATATGTATCATTTACTCATGGCACTTAAAAGGTAAGCATTAGAAAGTGGGTTTGCTATATAACATTGAGTTTGTTAAACAAACCCAGATGTCTTTCTTACTTAGCGTCACTCATACTATGTACAACTTAAGATCTACATCGACAGTCTTCAAATGTGATGGGTAAAATTACGCTTCCGTTACTAAGTTTTCTAGGTATTTAGGAATCTAATCCCCAATACTCTCCAAACAACTACTAGCACAACATTAATATCAAAAATTCTAATCTATAAAGTCACTTAGCAACTTCTTTAAATTAATAATTTGTAAGTTGCTAATAATTCCACTCGTATAATAGAATCAACTGTGACACTCCAACTGTATCTTTTCTAACTCATTATGACGTAAACCGTCTATCGTCATTATCAAATTCAAAATTTGATCTCTATAACCCTAATGATTGCAGATTATTATCTTCATAAATAAAATTATCGTTTATAATATCTCACAGATATTACAAAACATGGTTTATGGTCATCATATGGTTTATACCATATCAAAATAGCTCGCAATATTTACGACTAAATTGAGATTTATAATTATACATAATACAATATTCATTATGCCATCATCCTATGATGCAGATATTGGAGTTGGTGCTTGGAGCGCCAATCCGGATAATGTATAGTACATTATATTTTATTATTTATTAATAAAATAACTATATTTTCATTTCAAACCTTATTAATGGTAATGCCATTATACATATCAGATTGATGTATAAATATGCTGAAAATGACATCGACCTTAGAATAGTAATGTAATAATACTAGATACAGGGTGGTCCGACATTGGGATAATATTACTTTATAAACTATTCTTAAAGTAAATATTCATAGTCGTTGGTTTTGGAAATACAGTCGAATTCATATAACCAACGAGACTAGCACTTGTCGTATTGGAATTTGAGTTCCAATGGGTTAACCTGATGTACCATGAGCTTTGGAAGCTCGTATAGGCATGTGGGTATTCATTGGAGCGAATACTTAATGACTCACACGTGATTCCTAATAGTTGAAAATACACACCACTGTCAATAGGAATCTCCTCCAGTCGAGTAGCATATGTGATCCTTTGATTATAGGATAACATTGATTTTGTGTGTGATCCTCCACACTTAGATGCCATATATGTCAGAGACCTTTCATGGTTTGATTGCTAGATTTTCGTTGGTTGTGGACCGATACACTCGTTAATCAAGTGCGTATCAAGATAGCATCTGTCGGCACGTATGTGTACCAAGTATCTGATCGGTGGTAAACACACACGTAACGCAAGCGCACATATCGCTCAAGTAGTATAAAATGTATCGATCCCACGAGGACTTAATACCTTAGCTATCAATTTATGACATTAAATGTTTACGAGTATCTAATAGATTGGTTGTTGTTTGGATGGTGATTTTTTTTCTGAAAATAAGTAAATAAAAACAGTGTGAAAGTAAATTTAAGGAAAATTCAATATTATAAAACTATATAGGGTTGTGAGTCCTTCCAATATCTTTTAAGATGAAGTGATTATCTCATGTTTGTGCAATATATTGGTTTATTAACTTGGAACATGAAAATATGCAAAATCCTCTTCCGATGGTCAGATACAAACACCCAGTGTAACCCAATTAACTATATTCCTATGTTAACCAAGTTATCTGAATTCATTAAGATTAAGTTCCAATTTTAGCTACCCCCGCCCGACAGGTATATTCTTATCATGTAAGGAAATCTACCTAAGAGTCTCTTGCCCCAAGGTGAGATCGTGAGCTATTGAGTCTAGGGCTAAACCTAAAATCCCTTTTCCAAATTCATTTTAAGTTTACCAAATCAATCTTATTAATGGCCAGTTAACAAGAAGCATTAAACTTAAGGTTCAATAAATAAACCTTTATATTACTCAAGACATAAAATAACCACTTATAAAACGGTGATATTGGAATTCATCACAACCCTAGATACAGGTTTTAGTTACCACACATATCTAGGAATATTAAAGACATAAATAAAGTAAATGACATAAAGTAAAGCTTGGAAATTAAAAAGATAAATAAATAATAAAAGAAAATGTCGGGGTTAGAAGATCCACTTTTATTACTTCTATTTTATATATCTCCCTTATTATAGTATATAAACTTTGCATGACATCACCAACCGACCATATAGGCGGTATCTTGATTATGTCAAATTTATGATTAATTCCAACTGACCATAAAGGCGGTATCCAATTTAGTCAGGTTAAAATCAATTAAATTAAGTCCAACCGACCATAAAGGCGGTATCCCATTAAGTCAGGTTTTAAAATAATTTATATATTATAATTAAGGGAGATTAATCTAAATATTAGTAATAAAAGCTTTACCCTTCACCCCAACAGAGGAGAGTTACGTCCTCATACTGAAAAGTAAAATAAAGAAAGAACTATTTCATAAAATAAAAATTAAATACAAGAAAGCTGTAAATAAACGAACAAAATACAATCTTCTTAGTATTCTCAAGGAAATCCCTAGAAGAAGGTATGAATTTTCCTTCTGATTTCGGCCTCAATTTATATGTAAAGTTTGGTCCTTCGTGTCGCAACGCGTAAGAGATCTTCGAAATGTGTACGCAGCTTTCATAAGATGATGACACGTGACTGTCGATAAAATTATTGGCTCGGCGTCGCGACACGTGAAGTTATGCACGTTGCGACGCTGACGTCATGCTGACGTAAGCAATGACGCATAATGTCGACATGCTGAATTATTGTGCTGATGTCATGATGACAAGTGTCGGTAGAACAATAACTGTGGCACGTCACGACGCAGAGAACATGTGCGTCGTGACATGTGAAATGACATTTTTGCCCTTTTGTCTGTTTTTCCCTGTTTTGGCCCTGATTTGATTCGAGTGAGTCATGAAACCTTATTTATCTACAAAATACACAAAACACATCAAAATATTCACAAAACTCAAGAAACTATACTAAATATGAAGTAAAATGTGCGTTAAATATTGATATATTTTCTGCTTATCACACCTTCAAACCTAACATTTTGCTAGTGCTCGAGCAAAACAACAAAATAAAATACAATAAACAACTTTAAAATAAAATTAAACTAAGCCACTTTCGTAGGGATCACAGTTGCATTTAGCATATGCAACAAGCCTTTAAACCCCTAGGTGTCCCTAGTGGACAAGTTGTAGTCTCGTGAGGGCTAACAGCAATGATACCCACAAACGTCAAATGCACACAAAAGCAAAAAGATCAAACAAGTTAGTGACTAAACAAGTGAAACTTCTTATCCAAGTTAATAACTGTTTTATTTCTTTCTAAATTACCAAATAAGTAAATTCTCCAATTATTTTTACCATTCTCCATATACACAACCAACAAGGTGTTGGGGTTTTAGCTCGGGCGCAGTGGAAGCTCGCGATTCGGGTGAAATCGTAATTTAAAATTTTTTAAATTATCGAATGAATTATTCAATATCCAATATGAATAATTCATTCATATTTCACCTAAATATATTTATTCGATATCAAATAAAGATATAAATAGTTAAGAAATATCTCGAAATATTTACGAAAAATGATTTATTTTTTTTCGTAAAATGGCATAAAACACGTTTTTGACCGAACCAACCACCCAATGCACATGAGAGATGCCCATGTCAGCTCCAACAGTACTAGGGCAGTTCACGGGCTGCTCGAACAGTGACCCACTCACTGTTTGGGTAGCTGTCACCCGGTTGGCTCAAAAGTCACCCGTTAATGCCGTTTTTTCACCGTTTTCACATATTTCAACTCCGAAACAGTTTCCGGCAATTGTTCCAATACCTAAAATACATCTAATTCATTTATATGACATAATTTTCATCACCATAAATCCAGTTTTCTAGATCTGATCCAGAAACCAAAAATATCATATTTCATGTTTTAATCCAATTTTCATAACATCAATCATATTAATCACAACACAAATCCAAGCCGCCACCAATGAAGCACCCAAGAACAATTCTAGGCATTACAAGAGTGGTCATAACACTCTAGAATGGCAACAAGTCATCAAATGATAAAATTGAACTAATATTACACTAATATTATCCAATCTAACTTCACACATGCATCTAGCCTCCAAATCCATCCTCCAAATCAAAAAGGCCCAAAATCTAAGAAAGAAAGTAAACCCTAGAACAATTCTAGATACTCAAGAACAATAAACAAACTTTATAAGCTTAAGAATATTAAAGATTACCTCAAAATCTTCAAATTTCCTTAAGCTTTCTTCTTAATTTATTAATTTTTTCTCAAAAATAATTTTGGAAGCTCTCTAAAAATGGTGGAAACTTGGCCAAGACAAGCTTAATGAAAGAGAAAATATTTTTTCCCTTTAAATATGCACATGGCCGAAATTTAGGGGTGATGAGCATTTTTGTCATTTTGAAAAAAAAATATAATAAGCTTTTAACTTGTCAAATTCAATTTGATAACTTCAAACTTAAATGAATATGCCACTTGTTACCAATAATAATTAAACTTTTTTCAAAATAATTATGAAAAAGAATATCATTTAATTATTCAAATATTTAACATTTAAATATCTAAATAATTAATTAATTTAATTATTATTATATATGTATTTTTATTTACATTAAATAACAAATAAATATATTAATGGCATGTGTCAAAGTCTCATTTGACAATTAATTAATATATATCAAATCAAATTTTGTATCAAATACAAATACACATTAATTATTAATTGACCAAAATTCCTAAAGCATGTATTTTCGTTCAACCGTTTAAACGATTCGAATTAACTCATTTAGTCCAGTGAAGTATTATAAATAATCTGTATTATTCATAAAGCGTTTCCCAAGTGCTCAACGAGTACATTCATACAGTAGGACTCTCTAAGTTTAAGTTTATCAGTCACAAAATCCAATTTTGAGTACATAATTCACCCATTCATGAATTATGACAGCCACGGATAATCTCGCTAAACTATGCAAGTCGAGGTCATTGCATACGTATAATCCCTCCATCACAGGCTATCCATATTATACCCGGGATATATATAAGAACTTCAAATCATTATGGTATAATATAGTCGACTTTAAAATTTACGATCTCTAAATAACACTTGGAACTCGCTTTCGAAGTTATACCACGGCCATGGATTTACTAGATTGTAAACACATGTAGGAAACCTATGCCATGTACACAGGACTGACGAATTCTATCTTGATACGCACTGGATATCATGAGCATCAGTCCACACACAATGAACAGGCGGAGGTCTAATCTAAATAGATCGGTGATGTGACTGCCATCAAAGTGTAGAGGATATCTCATATCCACTGTGGTATCTCAAGTCGAATGACCACTTTGCTCGCTCAACTCGAGAAGATTCTTATTGACGTTGGTGTACAATCTATTAGGAAATCTTTAGTGAGTCATTCAATGTTTATCAAATAAACACCCACATATCTATACGAGTCTCCCGAGACTCATGGTTCATTAGGATAAACCATCGGACCAAGTAACGATATACGACATGTACTGGTCTCAGCGGATTTTACTAACCGACCTGTGTTAGTAAATCTTGACCAGGAACTTTTTTTAAGGATATACAACTTATAGTGACTCTTCTTAATGTCAATTACAAACTACGTTGTAACTGCGCACTACATTGTAAATCCTAGGGTCTTTGTTTAATATACAAGTATCACTAAATCGGATTTAGTTTCAATCTAATCATAATTAGATATCTAATCGTAGTTAGATCGAATATATAAATAAAAGACAAGAGGTGCTACCATTAAATAAGTAATATTATGGAAAAATGAATTGTTCGTATTCATGAATCGGACATAAATACGATCCGAATTGGCACTCTGAACACCAACCCTAACAATTTCTCCCACTTGCTCTAGTGCCAATCCACGGTATCATATACACATCTAAATGTGCATCACATATTCATGGCCCTCAAGAGCTCACATAGCACTCAAAAGGTAGGCAACAATAAGTAAGCCCGCTATAACAAATTGAGTTTGTCCAACAAACCCAATAGTTTCTCTTAACCATCATCATTTATATTTTGTAGAACCCAAGTTCTACATCAATATAACTCAGATGCGATATCAATATTGTGCTATAGCTATTAAGTTGTCTATGTATTTAGAGATCAAATCCAAAATACTATGCAGACAACCGCAAATATAATACTAATATCAAAACTTTTAATCTATAAGGTCACTATACAACTTCATAAGTTAATACTTCATAAGTTACAACTAATTCCACTAATACAATAGAATCAACTGTGACACTCCCACTACATCTTTTCTGACTCTATATGACGTAGACTGTCGAACATCATAATTAGACTCAAAACTAATTTGATCATAATGGTTGCAGATTATATTCTCCATGAAGAAGAAACTCATTCTTAATATCTTAAAGATAACAAAGAACATGTTTCAAAACCCATCCTATGGTCTACATGTTGGGGTTTTGGGCAAAGGGCGAGGCGGAAGCGATGTTCGGGTGAAATCCTAATTTTAAAACTTTTTAAATTACCGAATAAATTATTCAATATCTAATATGAATAATTCATTCATATTTCACCTAAATATATTTATTCGATATCATATAATGACATAAATAGTTAAGAAACGTCGCGAAACGTTTACGAAAACGTTTTTCCGCAAAATGGAAAAAAACACATTTTTGACCGAACCGACTACCCAATACACATTAGGGCTGCCCAGGTCAGCCCCAATAGTATTAGGGCAGTTCATGGGCTGCCCAAACAGTGAAAATTCACTATTTTGGCAACCCTCACCCGTTTGGTTCAAAAGTCACCCGGTAAGGCCATTTTTCGCCGTTTTCGCTTATTTCATCTCTGAATAATTTTCGGCAATTGTTCCAACACCCAAAAACTGCAGCTCACTGTCGTGACTTGGAGGGGGCAAAAAAATCGATTTTTGTTGTCCACTGCATCGCTCAACCGCTCGATGTAAGTATTCTGCAACTTCCTCGTATGTATTCACATGTGTTTTCTTGCTTTATAATCGATCCTCGGGACCGTAGAACTCCAACAATGGTATCAGAGCGGAGTAAAAAGCATGAAATTTGACTTAGGGTTAAAATTTGGGTAAAATATTTTTGAGCATGATTTTATGAAATTGGATGAATGAATATGCTTAAATGTGTTTTAATTGAGGATTGATTGGATCAATTTGATGAAATATTGTTTGGAATAATTTTCCCTAATTTTTGTGGCTTGGCCGAAAATTAGATGAACCCTAATATCTTGGTGGTTTTGATTTTTGATCATTGGATGAGTTGGAAATCAATTGGGGAATGTTGATTTAGAATTTGATTGGATTGAATTCGGAATTGATTTGAAAAATCCCTCCATTGCCGAGACTATAGCATGTATAAATGGGTTTGATTTTTTGATAAAATATGTTGGACATGTTTTGTTGTAAAAGAGCATGATTAGTTATGTAAATTGATGATTTGGAAATGTTGATTTATGTAATTAATAATGCTATAACCACTTTAGTTAATTTAATTAAGAAATTTGGAATTTTTGGAATTAAATTAGTTGGGCTTAAATTGGATTTGGGCTTGTAAAGTTGTAATTAGGCTAATTGGGCTTGGTTGTACTAAGTTAGGTTTAGGCTAAATTTGTTAGATCCAATTGGGCCCAAAACCGCTTCCATAAAGCCCAAATGCGACTAATGGACCTTTAATTTATTTAATTGGGCCTAATGGGCCTAAATTGATTTTTAGGCTTATGGGGTTACTCCTTGATTGGGCTTTGGTTATTAGGTTTGACCCAAGTTGACCAAAAGCCCACGCCTTAAGAAATTAATTAAAAACCCATTGGACTTTAATTAAATTAATGTTGGACGTTAATCGGGCTTTGAGACCCGTAACGATTAAATTTGGAATTTAAGTCGTAAAAGTTCATTAATAAAGTGTAATATTTAATTTGGAATTAAATAGCGAATTAGTATTAAATACAAATTGAATTTAATTTAATTTTGTAGTTTAATTTAATTCTAGAATTCATACTTTGAGTACTTATTCGCAAAACGAGTTTGACTCGAGCAAAATCAAATCATTGTTTGAACATTGGATGGTCATTAATTATCAGATTAATTAATTTGATTGAGATTGATTGATAACATGCTTGTGTGAATACATGGATGCGATGCATGAATAATGTATATCGGATGGATATTAGATGGGTGTGGCAATTTTGGAAATTGTTGTAATAAATTTAGAATTTATTAATTGGACCTGCGTGTCCAGCCTTATTACCTCCTTACTCTTTGTATTCTCTTCTCACATATTCCCATCAATGTAAATTAGGTTTCTTTAGAAGTGTAGTGTAACGGGTAGAAGCAAATACTTGTGCTAGCGGGAGAGAGAAATGGAGAGATTTGATCTAGGATTAATGTGTAAAGTATCCATCCCCATATCATTATTATTTTATTCATATGCGATTTATTATGTGTTTAGAATGCATGTTTAAGAGTGTATGATGATGAGACATTAACAAATATAATAAATTGGTTGCCAATTTGCACGCGAAAAACCATCGCAAAAAATTAAGCGTTTTTCCTTCCATTGAGTGATTCTTACTCAAAATCCAAGACTGGCATTGGCTTGTTGGCCAAAGTCAAGGCCTTTGTCCGTCGAGGATGTGTTTGAATCACGAGAGCTTTGTTCCATATCGGTGTCTTGTCCAAGTCGTGATTTGTTAGCCAAAGTCAAGATCATTTCTTGTCCATCGACATTGATTACGAAGCTTTCCATGGTCAATGGGTCGCGCTTACTGGGATCACTAAGTTTGTTGTGCCAAAGCCAAGGCTTAGTTGATTCAGAGGAAAAAGGTTAGGCAATATATTGGAATATTGGCATATATAAGATATATGTTTCGAACTTGGATGTCCCCCTACTGGATCTAGGAATTGGATGAGATCCAATTGATCTTAGAGATCTACCTAGTTAATTATCATACAATTTGTTGGCCAAAGTCGATTGTGTGATATTTAACAGGATCCTAGCCCACTAGGAACACGGTGTTTCCCGAGTACTCGACAGAGGGTTAGAGGCTCGCCGAAAAATAGTGGGAGGCAAGAATTAAATTTGCAATATTCGTTTAATACTTGCCATACGCGCTCAAATCAAATATCATTCGTCAAATAAATTAAATGTTAGTTGGACTAATATTTAAATTGTTGTTTTAATAAAATAGTTGGACTATATTCAAACAATTAAAAGTATAGTTGATTAATATAGTTGGACTATAATAATCATTATATTTAATAGTACCGCAAATTGTTGATTAAATAGTTGGACTATTAGAATCAAGATAAAATTGAAAGATTGACATTTAAAACATAATCCTAGGGAAAATGTATTTAAATGGTTTAATTTTCATATTGGGAAGAAAGTTTCAAGATGGTCCTGGAAACTAATAAGTTACTTTATTTGATAAAATAACATATTAGGCCTAAGCCCGGAGTTAAGCAAATAGTGGAGCATGATCTTTGGAAGATTTATGTAATGATAACTTAAGTGCTTAATCCATTAAGCTTGTCATAGTAGACTCCTTAATTTCTGAATCAGAACTAAGGATTCGATCCTTAAAGTATGATAATGAAATTGAAGGATCTTCATAGATCTATTATTAGATCTTAGAAGTACTAAATTGCAATTAATAACTCTTGGAGAGTTAATGGCTATTCTCAAGGAGATAAAGTCAAATTTTGCAATAAGGCAAGAAGCGCAAGGCGCACTTTACTTCGATATTCTAGAAAGCCGAGGCTAGGCCAAAGGCTTCTGGAGTGTTAAAAAGGGCAAAGGCAAAATCATTATAGTCTTCTGGGAAGATAAATGACATATCCCAAAATGTCTGCCTAAATTGTGGCAAACGGGATCACGGAAGCGTGAGTACCGTTTGGACAAAATAGACATGAAGGACTTGAAGACGGGGGAAGGCTCTGACTTCAAATATGTTTGTCATAAATATGTTCACAACTAGTATTAAAATTGGATTTTAAATACTTAGTGTGGTACATAAAATTGCATTGATGTTCATAATCTGCTATGAGCAGGATACTGACTTCAATTGAGATTTAATCTGCGAATTGGAAACGGGACGAAAGTCGCTGTTTTAACCGTAGATACCTAAATTTAGGAACTACCATTCGGGTGTGTACTTAAATTAGGAAACTGTTATAATGTAACTACTTTGACTAGATACATTATCTCTATATCAGTGTTTAACTCGCTGCGGGTGAACCTTTATATTCTAGAACACTAAAGTGTTTTATTATATAAAGATGATATTGAGATAAACACATTAGATGTGAATAACAGAATTTATATTTTGAATATAAATTAAATCTCAAACATATAACATGAAAAACAAATAGCTCAAACTGATTTGATAAGAAGAAACTCGATTGTGGCATGTTTTGTCTGGGACACATTAAACAAGACTCGTATATCCACACTTTTGAAGAGTGGGTACTAGGACTGATTTGACCATTCAAATAAAGTCTACGAATCTAGATTATTGGGCAAAGTGCCTAAAACACCTTTACTTGGTAAAAATGTTAGTGCCACCGATCTGTTAGCCCTAGTTCATAGTGAAGCAAGTGGGCCTATATTTAGCTAGGCTAGAGGTGGATATGAATATTTCATGACTTTTACGGATGTGGCATCGCGTTATGGTTATGTGTTTCTTTTGAAGAACACAAATCAGAAACTTTTAAAGTTTCGACACGAAATAGACAAACAGATCGGCTAAAGTATTAAATCATCACGGTTAGACCATGATGAAAATACTTAAGCAATAAGTTTCTAATATACTTGAAAGAGTATAGTATTCTTTCAAAGAGGACTCATCCCGTAACACGTCAATTTGACGGTGTGTCCGAACGGAGTAACCGAATTTTGTTGGACATGATAAGGTTAATCATGAGTCGGTCTGAGCTACCATTTCCTTCAACGGATAAGCATTAAAAGTGTAGAACTAATTTTGAATAAGGTTCCATAAAAATCTGTTTGACAGATTTCATATTAGATATGAACATGTAAGAAACCGTGTTTCTCATTCCTGAATATTTGGGTATGCTAGGCATATGTTTGGATGATACCAAACTAAAACCCAAATTGGATAAGTGCCAATTGTAGGTTATCCTTGGGATACCAAAGTATAGTACTTATACAACTCACATGAGAACAATCTAATTGTTGCTCACCATGCGGGTTTCCTAAGAGGAATACCGATATGCAGTGGTAAGTGGGAGGATAGTAAAACTCGATGAAAATCGGAGTAATACTATTCAAGGCACCGATTCCTTAATGGAACATAAATAGTTCATCAATGATGAAACTATACCAGTAATCTTCGAATACACAAGAACCGCGTATGTCGGAGAGAGTCAGAAAATAACCTGGGGTATGGGTTTCTGATCTCACCTCATAAAGATGTCTATCTTTTTGGGTATACCAACTGACTACGTATGAGGAAGTGATACAAGTTATTGACTCCCAATTATGGCAAAGTGCCATGAGTCCCAAATGGATTCCATGTATATCAACCAAGTTTGGATACTAGTTGATGTACCATAAGGCATTGTGCCTATTAGTACTATATTAGTCTTCAAGGAAGACATACATTGATGGCAACATACCAACGTGTAAAGCTAGGCTTTTAATGGAAATGTATCGTTATCAACATTGTGTTGATTACGATTCAACCTTTTACATGTTGCCATGGTAAATCCATTTGAATAATGCTTGCTAATGCTGCATGTTTCATTTATGAAATATGACAGCTGAACGAGAAAATCGCTTTCCTGAAAAGGAAACCTTTTGGAGGATGTTTACAACATCCTGTCGGTTTTGTCGTACCGTAACTAGCAAACAAGGTTTGCGGGTTATTCGATCCATGTTTGGATTGAAGCAAGCATAGGTTCTTGGAATTATCGTTTTGATGTAATCATAATAGTTTATGATTTAATTCAAAACGAAAATGATTCTTGTGTTTATAAGGAGGTTAGTGGGAGCGCACTGACAATGGATGTCCTATAAATAATGATAATATGTCATTTCTTGGAAATGATATTCCCATAAAACTATCGGCGAAAGCTTGGCTTTCGAGAAATCTCTCCGAGAATTTGTACATTGAAAAATGTACGCGACCTGGTACCTCATACGCTTTGAGCATATGAATTCACAAACAGACCAATCCAAGTGATAGTCACATGATTGATGTTAAGAACACCCGTCAGTATCTTATAGATCTAAGGATGCTGTCTTAAACTATGGAGAAGGAGAACTTGAAGTGACTGAGATCACTGTTGTAAGTTTCCTAACCGATAATAATGACTATAAGTCGTAACAGTACTATACAGTTTGAATAACGATACAGTGAGCTGGAAATCTTCCAAGCAAGATACTGTTTCCGAATAAACAACAAATGCGGGTTATTGCTGCAGCTGAGGCAACAATAGAAGCCTTCTGGGTCGATAATAAATCTAATTAGATTAGATATAATTTTGTTAGCAGCTGAGCTAGGCTACAACGCATGCTAAAGAAATAATGGTCTCATCAACGATTCAGATATATACTTCGATATTCATCTGATTCGTTCGGATCATACATCGTGGCGATGTGATGATCGAATAAATGGCATCAGACGAGAATAATGCAAATCCGCTGACGAAACCCTTTCCTCAGTAATTTGAGCGTACCGTACATAGTTCGGGTGTAAGACACTCGAGTGACTGGCTATAGGCCAAGTGGGAGATTGTTGGACAATTATGACTCATAGCATCACTATTTGTACAGATCATGGTGTTTTTGTACAAATTAACTATGTGACAAAGGAGATTGCTCTCTTATTATTTGTGATTAGGTCACCTAGATATCACTACAAGAAAATTGACTTTTAGTGGCGAAAATTTAGTGGGGAAATAAATTTCGCCACTAAATGTAAACTTTCAGTGGCGAATTTATATTTCGCCTAAATCAATTTCGCCACTAATTTTGAATTTTTAATGCACAAAATATTTATATTTAATGATGAAATTAGTGGCGAAATTTTTTTTCGCCACTAAATATAAAACAATTTGGCGCCCCCACCCTATTTTCACCGCCTCTACAGCTACCAAAATATATATTTTTTTTAATCTATAGACCCAAAACAGGCCTCTTCCTTCATTTTTTTTCTTCATCAAAACCCTCGCTCTCTTCCACTCCGTTTTTTTTTTTTGCAAATCAGTTTAACTCCCCCCTCCTCCTATTTTCAATTTCTAACTCTTCCCTAAGACTTCGCCTAAGCTTGCGCGTGCCCTACAGATCTAGAGCGTTGCCAGCACACGTCTGTCGATGTACGCCAGAGCAAGTGCGTTTAGGAAACCAGCAGTAGTCTTCGTTGTTGTAACAAAATTTCACATTGATGAAACCATCAACGGTTAATTTTCTTTCTCACAATCACTTTCTTCTATTCAACCGTCTAAGGTATGAAGATCTATCAATTATTTTTTTTTAAAAAAAAAAATTTGATCACAAATCAACGACTTAGGTAAAAGATTCACTTATAAATGTTTGTAACTAAATTAAGAACTTATAATGCAAGTCTGCAAGTATTTTCACATTATTAGGGTTTAAATGATATGAATTTGTTGGAGTAAATTGGGGTTTTTTTTCCAGGTGTTTTATTTATTGAAGACGATTTTGTAATCAGCACTAGATTTTAAGCAATATGGTAAGCTAAATGAGCAGGATTGCAATTTTTATTATGTAGTTGGTGTTTTTGCTTGGATCTATATTGGTCAAATTGATGATTTATTTTAAGTGTGTTTTTAATTTTTTCCAGATTTACCTCATTAGAGCTTTCAAACCGGCATGCTATATTTCGATAGCATTTTCTGATGGTAAAACTCGCAAGCAGGTAAATTTGTAGTTGTGTTTTTCAGAAATGGTATTAAATGATTATTGGATAGTTGATGATAATTATGGTTGTAATTAAGTGTGATACATGGTGCTAATTCTTGCTGTTGAAGAATGTCGGGTTCTCTTGTGGATGTGGTATATGAACTAATGCTTAGACGGTGATGTGGTTTTATTATTGATGGGAAAAAATGATTTTTGGTTATGGAAATAAGATATGTTTGTTTTGGTATAAAAGCTGAGTGCCTGGTTAGCTCTATAAGACTGCAAAATTGCCTCTGTTTTCGACTATGTTGTGGTTAATCTTCAATTGTTGGTGTTTAAGGCATTAAGGCGGTTGTTGATTGAATTTTGATTATTTTCATGGCCCAAGCTCTTTTAGGACCACTTTTAGCTTAAAGAGTTGTGGCCCACTCTAGTTATTAGCCTTTGATTTAGTAGTATGTTTGATTATTTTCCTTTTTTTAGTTTCACTTGTTTTTGACATGCATGTTATTATGTTGCCTCTTACTGAGATTCCAATAATGCAATCCATTTTGTTTACTCTTCATGTACATATGAGCTATATCTGTGTTATACGAGGGATATTTTAATCCATTTTGTTTACTCTTCATGTTGACACATTATTGGCTGGTGGATTGCACAGGCGATCAAAATACTTAATGATGAAATCCAGTGTGACATTATCAAGATTGACAACTTGGTGCGAAATAAGGTTTGTATTGCTTAAAGTCACTTGGTGCTATTGATCACTATTCTAAAAACCGGCAGCCTAGCTTTTGCGATTATGCATGAAACGGTTGCTAGGCGGTATTAGGCAATTAGGTGGCCACCTAGGCGGGTTAAGTGAATGTAGGGTTAGTCTGTACATTTCCCCCAAATTTGTTTTTTTCCCCAATTTTTTGAATAAAATATTAAACCGCTTAGTGCTACTTAGCATATCCTTCTAGATAATGCCTAGAAGGCCTAGGCACTAGACTTTCCCCCACTGGATGCTCACCATCTAGTGCTTTTAGAACATTGCTATTGATAAATGTAATACCGTACTTGCTGAAAAAATGAGATGTCAAATGAACTTTTTTTTTTTGCATTTATGTAGTTGGGTTCGGTATATGAGTGGACCAAATGTGGAATTTGCGGAGTATTGGTTAGTGTTTCATTGAAATAGAACAATGGAAAGGCAATCAAATTATATTTTATCTCATATGTTATTACTTATTAGTATAAACTTTGGTTCAATAGTCATTTGATTTTTAAATCTGGTGTTGATATTGCAGCTTGTGCGGAGCAACGGCCGTCGGTTCATGCCATCACAAATTGTTGAAGAGACTCGTCAATTTTAAAGTTTGGATATAAATTTTAAAAGTAGAACTAAGACGGAATCAACAATAATTTTTGATTTTTGAATTGTAATTTGTTGATTATTTGTATGTTTTGATATTATAACAATATATATATTTTTTGCTTGTAAATACAAATATTCTATTTGTGTATATTAATGTATATGATCATTAAATTAATATATCAAAATTTATGTATTGTAAAACTTTACAATATAAAATTTCATATGGTATATTAAAAATTTAGGATTTATTTTATTTTATTGCATTTTTTAAAAAATAGTATTTTTAGTGGGGAAAGAAATTTCGCCACTAAAGGTATTAATTTTCGCCCACTAAGAATGATCTTCAGTGGCGAAAAAATGGACTTTTAGTGGCGAAATTTTTGCCACTAAAAGTAACATTGAGTGGCGAAAAAAATACACTTTTAGTGGCGAATTAAATTTTCGCCACTAATACCTTTTGTGTCGCACTTACAGTGGCGAAATTACATTTCGCCACTAATAGTTTTAGTGGCGAAATTTTTCGCCACTAAAAGTCAATTTTGTTGTAGTGTATATAAATGATAGGAGATCCTTATAATTTGTTCCTGGATTGAGAATGATATGAGACAGTATCAATCCACGAAGGATAAATCATTAAATATCCATAGTCATAGCATTATCGAGATTGGACATCGATAAATACGTAAAAGACTAGTATTACACTTGTGCGCTTTGTGAGGGCATAACAGCATAGTTCTCATATATTTGGGTATAGGATACTCATGCAAGTGTAATAGGAGGTTGTGTTTACCGATGGTACGGGAAACAGCTTCGCTCTGGATAGACCCCTTCGGAATTCCATTAGTAGTATGACTATGTGTCTATGGAAGTCCGAAATCAGGGTAGGTGTATTTGGTCTTAACCTGAGACTTGCACCGCTAATACTTGCGACAATCAATATACTTTGGTTTTGGTCGTCCAGGGCTTTAACATGTTCTGTGTACGCCTCTCCTGGGTATATTGAGAATCGTAGTGTGTTGGGTGTGATGTCAAGACAGAAGTGTCACTCCAGTCATATGGAGACGATGATCGCGTAGGGATACAGAACTGGTTCTCTAAAGGGTTGCAACCATCAGGATAATATGACTTGGTCATGATTATCCGATAATAAAGAGAGTAGTTGCTCGTCATTCGATATATGCTTCGTACGGGGCAGACACTGTACCAGCCCCAGGCCTTGCATGTGATCATCCGATACTGGGTCGAAATACGCGATACTACGTATACTACGCCTGATATAGATCGGTTATTCATGTAAGCATGTTTCTGGAGAATTGGGTAGGCATGGCGCTTTGCTAGAAGCCAACCTTGTCTTGTAAATCGGTAAAATGTAGTACTAGGTACTTACGTGTTCGGATAGTCCGACGACCCGATTTACTGCCAACATATCCGGGGATCTCATGGGTCGCTTCCCGAAGATTCACCGATGATGTATGACTCACACTTTAATTATTCTGGGATTAATTAGATGAGAGAGAAAATTAATCTGGGATTAATTGCGGAGATATTTTATCTGGGATAAAATATTATTAAAAGAGAGAAAACGATTAATTTGGAATTAATCGATAAAATAATATATTCGATATATTATACGAAATTGGATTTCGACGCGGAATTAAAATTAGATTTTAATTCGGGCGAACGAGTTAATTTAGAATTAATTCGTTAGCGACGTGAATAATGATTTCGCTAGGCATAATCATTTAATTACGTCGCAACAGAAAATTCGTTAATTTGGAATTAGTGAACCCTAGCCCGAGATTGTTTGCGAGCGCATTCGCATTTCGAATTCGAGTGCGGCACGCAAGTTAAATCAAGCGTCAAATCGCTAGTCGCATCTAGCGTCACATCATTCGTCAATCAAGTGATGGATGTCTTTCACTTTGAGTGATTGACACCAGTCACTATTCATTGATTGATGAGAGTTGATGTTGGTAGTTGGCAAGCCATTAATGACTTGATTTTTTTGAAAATAAAAAATTTGGTATATGGTAAATTGATTTTAGAAACCAATTAATCTAATACACAACCAACTCTCTCTCTTCTTTTTCCTCTCTTCTTTCGCACGCCCATGGTGGGCATTTCTTCTTCCATGTTTCTGGTCAAAACCGTGAATGAAGGAGAAGCATTAGAGTGATTTTTTTGGTAAAAATCAAGAGAGCTAGCACTCAAAGAGACATACGAAGGTGATAGGGAAACCCACCCGTGAGCTTGGGATTTCATCACAAAGCTTGGAGCTTTCATGGAGGATCAAAACCGAATTTGGAGACCCAAAACTGCAGCTCATTGAGGTGACTTTGAGGGGGCAGAAAATCAATTTTTGTTGTCCACCGCATCGCTCAACCGCTCGATGTAAGTATTCCGCAACTTCCTCGTATGTATTCACATGTGTTTTCTTGCTTTATAATCGATCCTCGAGACCGTAGAACTCCAACAAGTTGGATTATTAGAATCAAGATAAAATTGAAAGATTAATGTTTAAAACATAATCCTGGGTGAAAAAGTTTTTTAAACGACTTTAATTTTCAAATTGGGAATAAAATTTCAGGATAGTCCTGAAAACTAATAAGTTACTTTATTTGATAAAATAACATATTAGGCCTAAGCCCGGAGTTATGCAAATAGTAGAGCATGATCTTTGGAAGATTCATGTAATGATAACTTTAGTGCTTAATCCATTACGCTTGCCAAATAGACTCCTTAATTTCTTAATCAGAACTAAGGATTAGATCCTTAAAGTATGATAATAAATTGAAGGATCTTCATAGATCTATCTTTAGATCTTAGAAGTACTAAAATTGCAATAATAAACTCTTGGAGAGTTAATGGCTATTCTTAAGGATACAAAGCCAAAGTTTGCAAAAAGGCAAGAAACGCAAGGCGCACCTTACTTCGATATTCTAGAAGGCCAAAGGCTTCTGGAGTGTGGAAAAAGGGCAAAGGAAAAATCATTATAGTCTTCTGGGAAGACTAAATGACATATCCCAAAATGTCTGCCTAAATTGTGGCAAACGGGATCGCGGAAGCGTGACTGCCGTATGGACAAGGCAGACATGAAGGAATTGAAGACAGGCAAGGCTCCGACTTCAAATATGTTTGTCATAAATATGTTCACTACTAGTATTAAAATTGGATTTTAGATACTTAGTGTGGTACATAAATATGTACTGGTGTGCAGAATCTGCTATGAGCAGGATACTGACTTCAGTTGAGATTAATCTGCGAATCGGAAATGGGTCAAAAGTCACTGTTTCAACCGCAGATACCTAAGTTTAGGAACTACCCTTCGGGTGTGTACTTAAATTAGGAAACTGTTAAAATGTAACTAGTTTGACTAGAAACATTATCTCTATATCAGTGTTTATCCGTTGCGGATATACCTTTATATTCTAGAACACTAAAGTGTTTTATTATATAAAGATGATATTGAGATAAACACATTAGATGTGAATGACAGTATTTATATTTTGAATATAAATAAAATCTCAAACGTAAAATATGACAAACAAATAGCTCAAACTGATTTGATCAGAAGAAACTTAATTGTGGCATTGATGTATGGGACACAATAAAACAAGACTCGTATATCCACACTTTCGAAGAGTGGGTACTAGGACAGATTTGATTTCATTCAAATAAAGTCTGCGAATCTAGTTTTTTAGGCAAAATGCCTAAAACACTATTTAATTGATAAAAGTGCAAATGCCACCGATCTGTTAGCCCTAGTTCATAGTGAAGCAAGTGGGCCCATATCTAGCTAGGCTAGAGGTGGATATGAATATTTCGTGACCTTTACGGATGTGGCATCGCGTTATGGTTATGTGTTTCTTTTGAAACGCAAATCGGAAACTTTTACAGTTTCGACACGAAGTAGACAAACAGATCGGCTAAAGTATAAAATCATCACTGTTAGACCATGATGAAAATACTTAAGCAATAAGTTTCTCAAATACTTGAAAGAGTATAGTATTCTTTCAATGAGGACTCCTCTCGGAACACGTCAATTTGACGGTGTGTCCGAACGGAGAACCGAATTTTGTTGGACATGATAAGGTTAATCATGAGTCGCTCTGAGCTACCATTTCCTTCAACGGACACACATAAACAGTGCAAAACTTATTTAGAATAAGTTCCATAAAATCTGTTTGACAGATATCATATTAGATATAAACAGGAAAGAAACCGGGTTTTCTCATTCCTGAATATTTAGGAATGCTAGGCATATGTTTGGATGATACCAAACTAGAACCCAAATCGGATAAGTGCCAATTGTAGGTTATCCTAGGGAAACCAAAGTATAGTACTCATACAACTCACAAGAGAACAATTAGATTGTTGCTCACCATGCGGTTTTCCTAAGAGGAATACCTATATGCAGTGGTAAGTGGGAGGATAGTAAAACTCGATGAAAATCGGAGTAATATTATTCCAGGCACCGATTCCAAATGGAACAAAAATAGTTCATCAAGGATGAAACTACACCAATAATCTTCGAATACACAAGAACCACGTAAGTCGGAGAGAGTCAGAAAACAACCCGGGAGGTATGGGTTTCTGATCTCACCTCATAAAGATGTCAATCTTATTGAGGAAAACCAACTGACTACGTATGAGGAAATGATACAAGGTATCGACTCCCTATTATGGCAAAGTGCCATGAAGTCCGAAATGGATCCCATGTATATCAACCAAGTTTGGATACTAGTTGATGTACCGCAAGGCATTGTGCCTATCGGTACTATATAAGTCTTCAATGAAGACATACATGGATGGAAACATACCAACGTATAAAACTGGGCTTGTAACGGAAAGGTATCGTTATCAACATTGTGTTGATTACGACGAAATCTTTTACCTCTTGCCACGGTAAATCCATTTGGATAATGCTTGCTGATGCTGCATGTTTCATTTATGAAATATGTCAGCTGAACGTCAAAATCGCTTTCCTGAAAAGGAAACCTTTTGGAGGATGTTTACAACATCCTGACGGTTTTGTCGTACCAAAACTAGCAAACAAGGTTTGTAGGTTATTCGATCCATGTTTGGATTGAAGCAAGCATTAAGTTCTTGGAATTATCGTTTTGATGTAATCATAATGGTATATGATTTAATTCAAAACGAAATGATTCTTGTGTATATAAGGAGGTTAGTGGGAGCGCACTGACAATAAATGTCCTATAAAATGATAATACGTCATTTCTTGGAAATGATATTCCATAAAAACAATCGGTGAAAGCTTGGCTTTCATGAATAATTCTCCGTAGAAATCTTGGGAGAAACAACCTTTATTCTAGGAATAAAGATCTACTGGGATAGATCTAAAGGTTGTTACCACTCTCCGAGAACTCGTACTTGAAAAATTGTACGCGACCTGGTATCTCATACGCTTTGAGCATATGGAGTCACAATCAGACCAATCCAAGTGATAGTCACTGGATTGATGTTAAGAACATCCTTTAGTATCTTAGAGGAACTAAGGATGCTGTCTTAAACTATGGAGAATGAGAACTTGAAGTGACTGGATTCACTACTGCAAGTTTCCAACCGATAAAACGACTACAAGTCGTAATAACGGTACTATACAGTTTGAATAACGGAACAGTGAGCTGGAAATCTTCCAAGCAAGATACTGTTATCGAATAAACAACAAATGCGGGTTATTGCTGCAGCTGAGGCAGCAATAGGAGCCATTTGGATCAATTATAAATCTAATTAGATTAGATATATTTTTGTTAGCAGCTGAGCTAGGCTACAACACAGACTAAAGAATTAATGGTCTAATCAACGATCCAGATACATACTTCGACTATTCATCTGATTCTTTCGGATCATACATCGTGGCGATGTGATGATCGAATAAATCGCATCAGATGATAATCATGCAAATTCGCTAACGAAAATCTTTCCTCAGCAGAAGTTTTAGCGAACCATACATAGTTCGGGTGTAGGACACTCGAGTGACTGGCTATAGGCCAAGTGGGAGATTATTGGATAGTTATGACCCATAGCATCACTATTTGTACAGATCATGGTGATGTTGTACAAATTAACTATGTGACAAGAAAATTGCTCTTTTATCATTTGTGATTAGATCACTAAGATATATAAATGATGAAAGGTCCATATGATTAGTTCCTGGATTGAGATGATATGAGACAGTATCAATCCGCGAAGGTTTAATCATTAAATATCCCTAGTCAGAGTATTATCGAGATTGGACATCGATAATGCGAAAAAGACTAGTATTACACTTATGCGCGTTGTGAGGGCATAACAACATAGTTCTCATATATTTGGGTATAGGATACTCATGCAAGTGTAATAGGAGGTTGTGTTTACCGATGGTACGGAAACAGCTTCGCTCTGGATAGACCCCTCGGAATTCCATTGGTAGTATGACTATGTGTCTATGGAAGTCCGAATCAGGGTAAATGTATTTGGTCTTAACCTGAGACTTGCACCGCTAATACTTGCGACAATCAATATACTTTGGTTTTGGTCATCCAGGGCTTTAACAGGTTCTGTGTACGCCTCTGCTGGGTATATTGAGAATCGTAGTGTGTTGGGTGTGATGTCAAGACAGAAGTATCACTCCAGTCATAGTGGAGATGATGGTCACGCAGGATACGAAACTGGTTCTCTTAAGTATTGCAGTCATCAGGATAAAATCACTAGGTCATGTTATCCGATCATAGAGACTAGTTACCAGAGATCCGATATGTACTTCCTACGGGGCAGACACAATTCCAGCCCCGAGCCTATAATGTGACATCCGATACTGGATCGAATACGAATACTACGTATACTACGCCTGATATAGATCACATATTCCTGTAAGGATATTTCTGGAGAATTGGGTAGGCATGGCGCTCTGCTAGAAGCCAACCTTGTCTTGTAAATCGGTAAAAACGTAGTACTAGGTACTTACGTGTTCGGATAGTCCGACGACCGGATTTACTGCCAATATATCCGGGGATCTCATGGGTCGCTTCCCGAAGATTCACCGATGACGTATGACTCGCACTTTATTAATCTGGGATTGATTAGATGAGAGAGAAACTTAATCTAGGATTAATAACGGAGATATTTTATCTGGGATAAAATATTAATTAAAGAGAGATAACGATTAATTTGGAGTTAATCGATAAAATAATATATTCGATATATTAAACGAAATTGGATTTCGACACGGAATTTAAATTAGATTTTAATTCGGGGAAACGATTTAATTTAGAATTAATTCGTTAGCGACGTGAATAGTGATTTTGCTAGGCATAATTATTTAATTACGTCGCAACGGAAAATTCGTTAATTTGGAATTAGCGAACCCGAGCCCGAGAGTGTTTGCGAGCGCACTCGCATTTCGAATTCAAGTGCGGCCCGCAAGTCACATCAAGCGTCAAATTATTAGTCACATCAAGCGTCAAAGCATATGTCACTTTGAGTGATGTGACAACTTGTCACTTGATTGATTGATGGGAGTGGTTGTGGCATTATTGCCTTGACTTTTTGGAAAAGAAAATGGTAAAATGAACTTGGAAATTCATTAAGTGTATTAGATACACATTTTGCCACCAACCAATACAACTCACTCTCTCATCTCCTCTTCTTCTTCTTCACGCCCAATGGGCAGTTTTTCTTCCTTCTTTTTCTGGTTTCACCGTGAGATTGAAGGAGAAGCTAGGTGATTTTTGCGACAAAAATTACCGAGTGCTAGCACGCTTCAAGAGTCTTGCGAATATGATAGGGAACCGAATTTGTGAGCTTGGAATCACCACCCAAAAGCTTGGAGCTTGGACTGAAAATGGATGAGCAAAACCAGTGAATGCCGAGAGCCTTGGAGGAGTCTCAAACGGCTTAAAAAGTTTTTTTTCTTCGACGCATCGCTCAACCGATCAATGTAAGTATTCCGTAACTTCTTCGATGTATTCTCACTTAATTTCATTGCTTTAATCGATCATCGGGACCGTAGAAACTCGAACACAATGTTCATACAACGATTTGATTTGCGCGAGTCCAACTCGTTTAAGAATAAATACTCAAAGTAAGTATTCTTGAATTATATCGAACTATAATTTTAAATCCAATTTAAATTGTATCCAATACTAATTCATAGTTAATTCCAAATTAAAATAATTACACTTATAATAGTGCCTTTTAGACTTGGATTCCAAATCCAATCTAAATGGGTCTCAAGGCCCAATTAGCATCCAATACTATTCAATTAAAGTCCAATGGGCTTTCAATTAATTCTTTATGTATGGGCTTTGGCCAAAATGGATCAAACCCAAAATGCCAAGGCACAATTAGGAATCACCCTATGCCAAAAATCAATTTAGGCCCATTAGGCCCAATTAAATTATTAAAGGCCCAATGTCATATTTTGGACTTTATGGAAATGGTTTTAGGCCCAATTGGATCCAACCCAATTGTCCAAAACCAAACTTGGCCCAACCAAGCCCATTAGCCCAATTATAACAAATTAGCCCAATCCAATTTTAATGACTAATTTATATTAACATAATATTCCAAATATCATATAATTTCAATTATAGTGTAATTAACACAATTAATCAATTAATCTAATGTTTCCAAAATACTAATTAATCCAATTAATCATGTTCAATTATTCAATTCATGTCCAACACAAATTGAAGCAAAATCAACTCATCCAACATGCTTAACTCATGGCAATAGCAAGAAAAACACTCAATTTGATTTCAATCCAATTAAATCAATATACAAGATTTATTTCATGCTTTAAACATATCCAATTGTCTAATTTTCAAAACAATCACCATGAGCTTTCTAGGAGTAGTATTCGGCCTTGACATATATTTTGGGGGAATTTTTAATCCAATCAATTTCTCAAATCTAATGATGCATAAATCCAATTCATCATCATCTAATCACAACCAAACAACCGATTTCGAATTTTCACACTCCAAGCATAAAATCCCCAAATTAAAGTTTAGAACCCTAAAATCAAATCATGCATAGATCTCGCTTTGATACCATTGTTAGTGTCCTAGACATGTCAAGGATCTCTAAACATTGATTCATGTGTGAATATTACAAGATAAGTTGCGGAAAAACTCACATTGATCGGTTGAAGTTCAAAACTTTTTGTTGGATGTAGAAGCTCCAAGCCCTCTTTTTGAGTTCCAAACACTTGGGTGAGTTTCCCTATCACCATCTATGACTCCCAAAGTGCTAGCTTTGTCCAAAATTGAAACAAAAATTGAAAGAAAATTTTCTCTTCCAAAGAGAAGTGTATTCGGCCAAAGAGAGAAGTGAGGGAGAGAGTGAATAGTTTTTTGTTACAAAAACAAGTGTATGTTATATTTGGTTTCCAAAACCAAGTTGTAATAATTATTTTCCAAAAACAAGGTTGGTTAAAAGTAAGTGGTTTTGTGAAAACCAATTACTTTTGCCAACTACCACCATCACCTTTGACAAGTGATGTGAGTTGTGGATCACACCCAATTTTGAATTTCAAATTCAAGTTGGCTTACACACACACTTTGGGCCCGGTTCGTTTAATCCGAATAAATGAATTTCCGTCGCTACGTAATTAAATCCAATTTAATTAAATAATAATGCCTAGCAAAATTATTACGAAAGTCGCTTACGAATTAATTCCAAATTAATTCGTTCGTTTGAATTAAAATCCAATTTAAATTCCGTATTGAAATCCAATTTCAATTAATATATCTGATATATTATTTTAGCCCAATTAAATAAATTAAATAGTAAAATCCAATTTAATTATTAAATTTACTTTGCCGATTAATTCCAAATTAATCGTGTTCTCTTTTCTAGACGAATTTAATCCCAGATAAATTCTTACCGCAATTAATCCCAGATTAATTCTTTCTCTCATAATTAATCTCAGATTAATTCTTACCGTAATTAATCCCAGATTAATTTTCTCTCTCATAATTAATCCCAGATTAATTCTGTTTGAGTCAAATGTCATCGGTGAATCTTTGGGAAGCGACCCAAGAGATCCATGGATATGTTGGCAGTAAATACGATTGTCGGACTATCTGACATGTGCGTACCCCTTACCACGTTCTCACTGACTTACAAGACATGGTTGGCTTTTAGAAAAGCACCGTGCCTACCCAATTCTCTAGAAATATTCAACGAAGAATATATAATATGTATCAGGCGTAATGTATTGCATAATACGATCCAATATCAGATGTCACATGCTAGGCTTAGGGTTAGAATTATGTCTGCCCGATATGAAGCATATATCGGATCACTAGATACTAGTCTCTGTAATATGATAATCATGACCTAGTCATACTATCCTGATAGTTGCAGCATTTAAGAGTACTAGTTCTGTATCCTGCGTGATCATCATCTCAATATGACTGAAGTGATACTTCCATCTTGACATCACACCCAACACACTACGATTCTCAGTATACCCAGAAGAGGCGTACACAGAACCTGTTAAAGCTCCGGACGACCAAAAACAAAGTATATTGATTGTCGCAAGTATTGGCGATGCAAGTCTTAGGTTAAGACCACATACACCTACCCTGATTTGGATTCCCTTAGACACATAGTCATACTACCAATAGGATTCCGAGGGGTCTATCCAGAGCGAAGCTGTTCCCGGTCCAACGGCTAACAGAACCTCCTATCACACTTGCATAAGTATCCAATACTTAAATATATGGGAACTATGTCTTTAAGCTTTTATAACGTGCACAAGTGTAATACTAGCCTATTCCGCACTATCGATGTCCAGTCTCGATAATACTATGACTAGGGATATTTAATGATTAAACCTTTCATGGATTAATATTGTCTCATATCTTATTAATCCGGTACTAATCATATGGACTTTTATCATTTATATATCCAAGTAATCCAATTACAAAATGATAAAAGGGCAATTTCCTTTGTCACATAGTTAATTTATACAAAAACACCATGTCTTTTACAAATAATGATGCTATGGGTCATAACTGTCCAACAACTATTCACAACACTTGTAAATAATTGATTAGCAAACTGTGTCTGACACATTACCTCTAAAGGTCACTAAAACCAAGAAACGTCATTATCAGATAAAAAAATAGCTGATGGGGTTTTCTTAATGCTAGTCAAGAATCTCGAGACATGAACTAATTCACGTCAATTCTTATTGCAAAAAAAACTATTCTCTATAGACTATTATATCCTAAAACAGATATCTATTTAGATTACCTAATGTGACTTAGTAACTAAGTCACTAACCATCTTGATTTTCAAGAAAATCCGAACAACAGTTCCTAATGGTTTTGACTAATCTAACAATATTCAAGTCTACTAACATTCTAGAACTTATTCTAGAAAAACGCAACCATAAGTGAAGTCAGATACATATTCAAATAATATACATGCAGTGGATAAGAAGTTTAAATTCTATCAACAATATAGAATAAAGGAAAACAAAAGCAGCAATTTTCATAATATTACACACTACCTTAGTTATGGATTTTTAACCCAGCAGTATCTCCCACTACTTTACGTAATACCGAAATCCCCAACAAAAAATGGAATTTAATAATTAAATCGAATTCCATAGTGAGAAGTGGACCCCATGAATATATTTTGACTCACAGCTTTGGCACGATCTCATCTACGTATATTCATTAGGTAGACAACTCATTGTCAATCACACTCACTGTGACTCCTAATTTTGGTCCTGACCGTTTCTCGTTATGACAGCTTTGGTACGTTCACAAGGAGGCGTATCAAGGCTTCACTTGCCAATGACAAACTCAAGCTACCGATGTAGTCCTGACAACTTTGGCATGTTCAGGATTTCCACTTTCACTTGAATTTGTCTAGTATCAAATATACATCCGGCATCGATAAAATTCTATCAACTACACCCTCACTGCATTGGCACTTTCTCGGATGCAGCCATAGAAAGATACCCATAAACTGATTGACAAGACGGACCAAGAAATATGCATCCAATACATGTCACTTTACTGCCTTATTTAAGTGGGGATATTCCTCAAGAAAGCATTGCTCTACATCAAATACAGAGTTAAATTTAGATCAACTTCTAAACAATTCAATTCTACCGTAGAAAACATAACTTAACTTAACCATTAAATTTCCGTTACGTTTCCTGTTAGCGTAGAACCGAAAAGTCAAGAAATATCTAAAATACATGCATGTGCAAACATAAAAATTGGATTATATATCATATATCAAGCATGACAAATGTAATAGATGAAGGATCAGACCTGTTATGTTACCATTTTTGTTGGGGTTCTGGCGCGGGCGCAGCAGAAGCTCGCCGTTCGGGTGAAATCGTAATTTTAAAACTTTTTAAATTACCGAATGAATTATTCAATATCCAATATGAATAATTCAATCATATTTCACCTAAACATATTTTTTCGATATCAAATAACGACATACATAGTTAAGAAACATCGCGAAACTTTACGAAAAATGTTTTTCCGCAAAATGACATAAAATGTATTTTTAACCGAACTGACCACCCAATGCACATGAGGGCTGCCCAAGTAAGCCGAAACAGTACTAGGGCAGTTCATGGGCTGCCCGAATAGTGACCAACTCACTGTTTGGGCAGCCGTCACCCGGTTGGCTCAAAAGTCACCCGGTAACGCCATTTTTCACCGTTTTCGCATATTTCAACTCCGAAACAGTTTCCGAAAATTGTTCCAATATACAAAACAGATCCAATACATTTATATGACATAATTTTCATCACCATAAACCTAGTTTTCCAGATCTGATCCAGAAACCAAAAATATCAATATTTCATGCTTTAATCCAATTTTCTTAACATTAATCATATTAATCACAACACCAATCAAAGCCACCACCAATGAAGCACCCAAGAACAATTCTAGGCATTACAAGAGTGGTCATAACATTCTAGAATGGCAACAAGTCATCAAATGACAAAACTGAACAATATTACACTATATTATCCAATCTAACTTCACACATGCATATAGACTCCAAATCCATCCTCCAAATCAAAAAGCCCCAAAATCTAAGAAAGAAAGTAAACCCTAGAACAATTATAGATACTAAATAACAAGAAACAAACTTTCTAAGTTTAAGAATATTAAAGATTACCTCAAAATCTTCAAATTTCCTTAACCGTTCTTCTTAATTTATTCATTTTTTCTCAAAAATAATTTTGGAAGCTCTCTAAATATGGTGGAAACTTGGCCAAGACAAGCTTAATGAAAGAGAAAACATTTTTTTCCCTTTAAATATGCACATGTCATTTTGAAAAAATATCTAATAAGCTTTTAACTTGTCAAATTCAATTTGATAACTTCAAACTTAAATGAATATGCCACTTGTTACCAATAATAATAAAAAACAATTTTCATAATAATTATGAAAAACAATATCATTTAATTATTCAAATATTTAACAGTTATTTACATTAAATAACAAATACATATATTAATGGCATGTGTCAAAGTCTCATTTGACAATTAATTAATATGTATCAAATCAAATTTTGTATCAAATACAAATACACATTAATTATTAATTGACCAAAATTTCCTAAAGCATGTGTTTTCGTTTAACAGTTTAAATGTTCGAATTAACTCATTTAATCTGGTAAAGTATTATGAATAATCTGCATTATTCATAAAGCCTTGCCCAAGTGCTCAACGAGTACACTTCATAAGTCAATACTTCATAAGTAACAATTAATTCCACTAATACAGGTAGAATCAACTGTGACACTCACACTGTATCTTTTCTGACTCTATATGACGTAGACTATCTAACGTCATGATTAGACTCAAAACTAATTTGATCCTAATGGTTGCGGATTATATTCTCCATGAATAAGAAACTCGTTCTTAATATCTTGAAGATAACAAAGAACATGTTTCAAGACCCATCCTATAGTCTATAGGGTATCAAATAGGACTTTGGCTACAGTAGAATCTATCATATGCATGTTTTAATAGGTATGACTGATCCCAGACAAACCTGATTGTAGGACTTTGGATGCAGTTTTATCTCCGCTGAAGTGTCCACCGTATGGTGATGATTGACAATACTGCAAGACACTATTGACCTCATTATGTGGAACACAACGTCTCAGTAATTAATCAGCACAGCGTTTGAATAGGTACGGCTCACCCAGACATACTGCTTGACTTCTTTGAAAAATTTCTTCAGTTGCTGATGTGTCCATTCCAACGACTATTTTCCCGATACTATGTAGTTTACATAGTCAGCATACCAAGGGGCATCCTGCTGTTTGATGGTAAATAACTGTTCATCTAGAAATGTTTCTTTGATTTTCATTTCATTGCCAGTTGTTTCTCCATTCTAGAGCCTCGATAAGTGATCCGCCACTTGATTTTCTGTCCATTTCCTGTCTCGGATCTCCATGTCGAATTCTTGCAGCAGAAGCACCCAACAGATCAATCTAGGTTTGGCATCTTTCTTCACGATCAAGTATTTGATTGCTGAATGATATGTGTATACTGATGAGTGGTAAATCTATCACTATTTCCCACTCATTTATCCTAATATTTTGTATAGTTTCTTGAGTTTTGTGAATATTTTGATGTGTTTTTTGTTATTTTGTAGATAAATAAAGTTTCAGGACACTCTGGAGGTGATTTGGGCCAAAATAGTGGAAATTGGATGAAAATGGCATTTTGGTAATTTCTCCCATCGCGACGCCTAACATGCACCGGAGATGCTAACGTGCGCCGGGTCAACAGGTCAGAATTTGAGAAAAGTTTGACTATGCTAACGTGAGTCGTGCGTCGTGCCACGTGTCACCATCACAACCGATCTGCTAACATGCACCGTGCCACATGTCATCATCCTACGGTGCCAACAGCCGCCATCGCCACGTGTCGCCACGTGTCACTCCACGTCATTGCCACGTCATCATCCACATCACTAAGTTGACCGAGTCAAACTGCCACCTCACTGCCACGTCATCATCAGCCAATCAGGAAGTGCCACGTGTCGCAATTCTATGGTGCAGACAGTCTCTTTCCCATGTGTCGCCACATCACCGCCACGTTAGCGCCACGTCAGCATCAATTATTGGCTCTCTTATCCCTATCTGACATGTGGCGGATAAGAATCAGAATCGACCAATCAGAAGCCGCCACGTGTCACAATAATTAAGCTTCAAGCACTCCGCCACGTGTCACCTTATCATCTTATCCAAAATCTGTAACCGACGAACCAGAGCGCGCCACGTCGACAACTTCCAGCGTAGTGACGCCAAAGGCCTTGGCGTCGCGACGCCTAGTGCCTGCTGAGGCCTATAAATTCAGCTTCAGATTTCAGTTTTTGTGGCACCACTATCTCTAGTTTCTTTTAGTTTTTAGTTTTTTTTTTAATTTTTAGTTTTGTAAATAATTTTAATTACGTTTTGTAATAATAGTAATTTAATTTTTACTTTTTACTTTTTACAGTTTTTACTATTCAAAATGAGGAGGTAACTTCCCCAGCTAGGGTGAAAGGTAATTCTTTTACTGTTATTATTTAGATTAATCTCCCTTAAAAATAATATATTCAATATTTAAAATATTGACTTAAAAAGGATACCGTCAGATTAGTCGGTTGGTAATTTAGTTTTGGTTCCGCTTTATGGCTGGTTTATGGACAAAAATTACCGCCTTAATGGCTGGTTGGACTTAATTTGACTTAATCAGGATACCGCCAGATTGGTCGGTTGGTAATATTATCACAAGTTTATATTATTTTATGGGAGATATCTAAATTAGTAGTAGTAAAAGTAATTCATTTTACCTTAGCATTTTATTTTATTGTATTTTACTTTTCAGTATTTACTTTTCAGCATTTTTACTTTATGTCCTTTACTTTTAAGTTCTTACTAGCCCTAGTTATGTGTTAGTTATCTGGGGTTGTGATGACTTTTAATATCACCGGTTTATAAGGGGTTAGATTATAGTTTGGGTATTATAAAGATTTATTTATTGAGTCTTAATCTTAATGCTTTTCATTAACTGGCCATTAATAAAATTGATCTGGTAAATCTAAAATGAACTAGACATAGGGATTTTAGGTTTCAGCCTTAGACTCAATAGCCCACGATCTTCCTTGAGGATATATAACCCTTTAATAGATTTCCTTACAGGATAGGAATATACCTGTCGGGCGGGGGTAGCCTTTATTGGAACTTAATCTTAATGAATCCAGATAATTTGGTTGACATAGACATATGGTTCAATTAGGTTAAACTGGGTATTTGTGTCTGACCATCGACAGAGGCTTACACATAATTTAGTGTTCCAGGTTAATAAATCAATATATTACCCAACTTTAAGATAACCACTTCATCTTTAAAATGATATTAAAAGAAATCACAACCCTAGATCTTTGTGTCTTTTGTTATTTTCCTTCGTATTTTCTATTGTCTTTTATTTATTTATTTATTGTGCAAAACCACATTCAATCAATCAAACAATCATTCTCTTCTCCATTCAATTAGATATTTGTAAATAAATAGATTCAATAATTAATAACAACAGTAGGAATTAAGTCCTCGTGGGATCGATATTTTTATAATACTTGAACGATACGTGCGCTTGTGTTATACGTGTGTGTTTACGCCGGTCAAGTTTTTGGCGCCGTTGCCGGGGACTTATATTTCTTGAGTTATTAATTTTGAAGCTATCTAATTTACTTGTATCTAATTTTCTTTATTTTTATTTGTAATTTTATTTCTTTTTTCTGTTTTCAGGTGATTGAACAAATGGAACACGACTGGGAGATTGAAAGATTACGTGCTTTATAAGTAGATACACCCCATATTTGGGAGCAACAGTCCAATTTTCTGAGGCCTGTTGTCCAGCTCAACAATTATCACTGGATGCCAGAATCAAGCAATACTACATTTGCTCAGCAGAACGCAATGGGGAGATGTGATATATGTAATGGTAACCACCCTAGAGATTATTGCGAATACAACTACCATCCAGGGTGGCAGAGCTATCAAGATCCTTCATGGTATGATGAGCCACCACATTTCACAAAACCACATTTTCCATCTTATCCACCATCTACCTATGATTTTCATCAACAACCAGAACCATCAGAGGAAGATCAGCTGTTAAACATGCTCAAAGATATGTTCGAGAAAGGAAAAGAAAAGTTGGATGCAGTGCTTGAAACAAGCCAGAATCAATTTGAAAGTATTCAGAGACAATCAGAATTCATTCAGAGGATGACAGATCAAATGAGACAATTCACAGAAAACCAGGACTACATACCTCAAGAACCAGTTTCAGATGACACTGATGAAGCCCTCAAGTACCAATCATTTCACAATGACACTTCAACAGAGGAGGAGGCTGAGCAGTATCAACAACCAGAGGTATCAGTTCAGGAGCCCGAACCGGAAAAGTCTCAATTTGACTTTTATTATTCAGATTCTGATAAGGATGAAGCTGATCTATTTGTACCAACTGCACCAACAACGGAAGATCAAACTTTCAATCCTCAAAATGAAGATCTTGGAGCATGATTTACCATGATGTTTGAAGAAGATCTTCCTGAACCATCCATTCCAGTCATATCAGAGGATGAAGACCTAAAATCTGACATTTCTTTATATCCTCAGGTTGACAATTTTGAAGCATGTATTTCACAGATGACAGATGAAGAACTGAATACAGAAATTTTAAAAGACATCTGTGAAGAAAAGGTGGAGCAAGAAACAGAGCAAATGGAGGAGCAACTGTCAGACGAAATTAAAGATCCAGAGTATTCAGGAGAAACATCGCTGTATCGGGGAGTACAAATCAAGGATATCAACTAGAAGCTTGACAAACTGGAACTTTCATTCCAAGTCAAGCACCATACGAGACCTCATGATTTTCTTTCTTTCTTTTAAAGAACCACTGGAGCAACAAGGAGCAAAAAGGTGGCACAAGCACTAAATGGGACAAAAATTTTTCTGCTATCTTACCGTTGGAAAAGACCATTCAAAAGTAACGCTCACGGGATTGTCGTTAATCGGACATCTAAAACGACGTTGAAACCTCCTTGACAGATAGATTTCAGTCACGTCTTGCTGAAGACGAAAAATTTAGCGCTAGCAGGGAGGCAACCCATGCAATTTGTTGTAATTTTTGTTTTTATATTTTGTGTATACATGTTGTAGATTTTTTAATTTTGTGTGTTATTTTTGTAGGGAAAAGCACAAACGGAGCATTTTAAGACAGAAGGAATGGTGTTTGGCAATCACAATGTAGAGAGATAATTCATTAGCGATGGCTGAGTAAAGAATTAATTCTTGAGACGCATCCTAATGAATTTATACCAAACGAGTGGCGTATTGCGTACACAATTTCGTTGCCTTAATTATTGTTTTGATTCGCTTTTCTGTTGTAATTCTCTTTATTTTCGTAGACAGGATCCAGACTTTTTGACCTTTCACGATTAATTTTGTTGTTTAGCAAACAAACGTCCTCAGGAAGATACTAGTGCTATTATTACTCACCCTTTTTCTGGTACTATAAATTCAGCTCGTCAATGCACTTTGGAAGGCATCATGATTTGAGAAAGAAATACATAAAAAATGGAAGCCATTTCAAGAAGACGAATTGAAAACATCTGTGTGTTTTGCGGTAGTAGTGTTGGTACTAAACCACAGTACATAGAAGCAGCACAGGAATTGGGTCGAGTCTTAGCTGCAAGGAATATGCACTTAATATATGGCGGGGGCAATCTTGGACTAATGGGGATCGTTTCAAAGGCCGTACAGGAAGGAGGCAGTCATGTTTTGGGAATCATCCCAAAACCCTTGGCAGAGGCAAATCTTATTGAACCATCAAACGGAGCGGAACTGATCGTGCCAGGTATGTCTGAACGACTGGTAGAAATGATTAACCGTGCTGATGCTTTTATTGCTTTGCCAGGTGGCTTGGGCACATTGGAGGAAATTTTTATTGTACTATCTTGGGCGAACCTAAACATACACCAGAAACCAATTGGGCTGTACAACGTTGATGGGTTTTATGATTTTCTTTGTGTGTTTCTTGATGATGCACGGAGAAATGGGTTCATATCAAAACCTTTAAAAGAACTCCTCTTTACTGCCAGAACTGTTCCGGATCTAATAGACCAACTCATAGCCTATGTACCACAAGTCTACCATATCCTTTCAAAGATAAATTGGTCCGAGGACGATCGTGGTAAGAGGCGTCGGATTGATCTGGATCTTAACCTTTAATTTCCTGTAGAATTCCAGCTAACCAGGTATTATCTTCTAAACTCTTATTTTACTATTTAAGGCATTGGGGAAAATGTCTCATTTAGGTTTGGGGGAGAGAATTAGTTGATTAGTATATTGTTTTTAGTTTGTGTGTTGTTTTTATTTTTAGTCCAAAATTTTTCGAAAAATACAAAAAAAATTGAAATTTTTCAAAAATTACAAAAATATTTTGAATTTTTGTGTTTTTATTTTTGACTAAAAAGGTGAAATTGGTAAGAGATAGCTGAGTAAGGAGTTTCCACTCCTGAGACGTATCTCAACCTATTCGAAACGAGTTAATTTTTGTTTATTTCCTTTTGAATTATTTAATTTGTAAATTCTCCATAAAACTAACTAAAATGGATCTTCATATGCTTAGTTATCAGATATTATAACATACATAGTAACATACGGACATGAGCTAAAATTGAAAAGTTTGTAATATTCAGTACTCTAGTTTAATTGGAGGAAGCATCTCAAAAAGTGATGGAGTAAAAAAAAAAAAAATGTCCGAGATCCGAGTTATTAAGTCTGTAAGGGTGTTTTAACACCTAGTGCCCTAAAGCCAACTGGTTTGGGAGTCACTGGCCCAAAGCTCGCTAAATGGATCAAAGATGCTGCAAAAATATATATATCTGAAGTCTGAGTAATTAAGTCCGTAGGGGTGTTTTAACACTTGGTGCCCTAAAGCCAACTGGTTTGGGAGCCACCGACCCAACGCTCGTTATTGACCGGCGTAAACACACACGTATAACGCAAGCGCACGTATCGTTCAAGTAGTATAAAAATATCGATCCCACGAGGACTTAATTCCTACTATTGTTATTAGTTGTTGATACTATATATTTACAAATATCTAATTGAGGGAGAAGTGAATGATTGCTTGAAATGATCTGCTGTGAGATTTGCTAAATAAATAAATAAATAAAAAGACAAAAGAAAATACTAAGGAAAAAAAAAGACTCAAAGATCTAGGGTTGTTAATCTTTCTAATATCAATTAAAAGATGAAGTAGTTAAATCATAGTTGGATAATTATTGAATTATTAATCCAGAACACTAAATTATGTAAAAGCCTCTTTCGAATGATCATTTACAAATACCTAGTTATAATCCAATTGAACCATATGTCTATGTCAATTAAATTACCTAGATTCATTAAGGTTAAGTTCCAATTATGACTACCCCCGCCCGACAGGTATATGTCTATCCTGTAAGGAAATCTATTAAA